>JAYMSZ010000811.1:0-17005 GCA_036897665.1 Pelargonium citronellum
GCTCACTATTATAATTATTAAGATAAATACAAAAAATAAATATTATTGTTAAATATTAATTTGAATAGATAATTATCCTTTTGAAAATAACTATTTATTGATAAGTCCTTTATATAAATTTAAATTGTTATCTGATGAGGTGTCATGATATGGTGCACTGATGGTGTAAAGCTCTTGTACACCAACGGTGCATCAAATATAAATCCATAATAAAATAACACTTATTGAATACAAATTATAAAATATACTGTAACCTCATATTTGATTTATTTGAAGACATTCATGTAAATTGTAGCCATCGCAAGAAAATTGAATTGAATTTGTTTTTCATTTTTATTCATCTTTTTTCTCTTTTGCGAATACATCAAATTCTAAACTATGGACTTATAATTTAAGTATTCTAATTTGTCATCGCTATATGATCATTTTTCATGTGCCGCCAGTCTTCATTTGCGCACATTGACTTCTTGCAATCTCATCTACGCATTGCTCCATTTTCGTTGGATCTGCAATAATTTTATTATAATTAAACATCTCATTTATAAAAGTGTACATAAGAAAAAACAAAAACAAAATCGCCCCAATATTCATTTTTATGTATAAAATTAGTTTGAGAGTTTGAAATAACATACCATCAAAGAAATCGGCACAGGTATCCATGGACCTTTTCAAACGACAATCGCTTTGAACGTCATCAACTGGGAAAATACATTTCTTTGTACATTTCCCAGCGCAAGGCAAAAATCTTATGGGAACATAAGGAAAGAGTTTACTCATATCTATAATACAGTCAAAGTAACACTTGGAATAACATGTCACAAAACTTGCTGTTGAATGAGAAAAAAGTGTAGCCATAATCATCATCGTTAAAACAATTGTCTTCAAAACTCGCTTCTCCATTATCACAAATTAAAATAATTTTGAGGGTGTGAGTTAAAATGAAATTGCTCTACTTGACCTCAATGGGACATCTAAGGGTGCTATTTATATATGACTGGCTAGTAGGAATTTGATATTATTATTAACTTACTTTCTTAAAAATTTGTCGATGTATGATAATTGTTTGATAATGTATTTGTTATTGTTTTTTTTAAGGGGTATTTGTTATTTTTACTTTTTTCTTGAAAAAAAATAATTCAATAAGAACAAAATGCCTTTCTTTTTCAAGAAAAAAATAACAATAAAGAAAATGCATTTAATAGCTTTCCCTCTTGCATTAAGGAGGACTTTATTTTTCTTTTCTTAAATAGAGAAAAAAAGCATTGAATGTATATTATAACTTTATTCAACATTCATGAATTATAGATATGCTCATATGCATAAACAATAAATAGAATTGCACATATTGGTTACAATGTATGTTGTAACTTTATTTAACATTCAAGAATTATAGATATGCACACAAAATGTAGAATAAAAGGCTACGTTTGATCGTCTGGATTGGATAGGAATGGATTTGATATCAACAGTGGATTATGTTAGATAAGAAATCCAACGGATAAGCAGTTATCCATTCCAATGTTTGATGTCACAATTGAAAAACCAGCGGATAAGAAATTTAATGAAATCTATTGTTTGATGTATCAACGGATAATCAATGGATGTGGTATTATTTTTCCTATTTTTGACAAAAGTATCCTTGTTTTTTTTTTTTTGAAATAAAGTATCATTGTTAAGTTGTAGTAGTTACTATAAGGTTGCATTTGCATTTTTGTATTTATTTTTCGAGTATGTTTTTACCGTGACACTTATATGTTATAGAATATCATAACATAAAATAAAAATAACATAACGTCATTTATTTTACGCTAACTAGTTTTTCGTTATATGTACATATTGGTCACACTGGGCAAAAAATTAAATGAAACAAAAATAAAAATAAATAAAAATAAAATGACAATTGAATCAATTTTTTTATATAGTTTAGATCCATATTAGATCATAAAACAAACGAACTATTATAAACCTAACTCTAACCAATATAAAATATTTTTCATAAAAGATAAAAAATAATATTGAGTGAAAATTTTAAAATACGTTGCAGGAGCTCAAATAGAAAATGATACTCTAAGTCATAGAACTCTAATGACATATATGGTCAACCAACATTTATCGAGTTTATATCAAATTTTAACAAAGATTACAAATAGATAAAAAAGGTAAAATTTATAATTTTATTCGATAAACGTTTTGAATCTAATTGTTCCTTTTTTGGGTTAAGTTTAAAAGATTGTTTTAATTTTACGATTGAACTTGAATTCAAACTTATTTATTTGTTTCAATTCGCTATTTTTTTTTAATTTTTAATCTATTCGTTCATAATCCAAACCCGAACAATTTTTTTGTTTGTAATTTTCATAAGAATTATCATTATATTTAATTTAATTATTTTTATAAATATTAATTTGGCTTCGATATGTTATTTTCGGTTCAACATATTTTATTTTATTTTCTATCTCAAAGTCAATTAAGTTGGAAAACAATTCAATGAAAATGACAAAAAAAAAAGGTTCAATATAAATTTGAGGGTATTCTAGGTATATAAAATATCACTTATATCCAATCCATCATAATCCAAGGGGGGGCCCTTGGATTATTTTATCCATCATATGATGGATATAAGCACCATGTTGGATTTAGAAATACAATCCAACAATGACATCAAACAATGGACAAGAGACTTTGATGGATATCAAAATCCAATCCACTCCTCTATCCATACAATCGAGATCCTTTGACGTCACATTTAATATTTTTTCATGAATGCAATTGTATGACGTAACTGGTAATACCAAAAGAGGCCCACAGTGAAGACCCATTTCGATAAAGGCCCATTAGTCTAGCATCTGGTTACAGGCCCAATAGCTGAGGAGCCGAGGAGGCAATGTCGTTTTCTTCAATCTGGTTGAAATGCAGCAGCAATGTAGTTTCACTTTTGCCAGTTCCGTTTCGTTTTAACTCTCTTCTTCACTCCTCACTAACAGATCTCTCTCCGATTTCAACAATCGGATCGAATCCAACAAACCTCTGAGAAAAACCCTAGTCCTCACAATGTCCACGACAACGGAAGAGCCTGAATTGCAGAATGGAGTCAAACCTGAAACAGAACCGGAGCCCGATTCTGAGCCACAACAACAGTCAGAACCAGAACCTGAACCAGAACGAGCTCCGGAACCGGAACCAGAACCTGAATCAAGCCCAGAAGTAGTGTCACTGCCAGAACTAGAACCCAAACCAGAACCAATTGTAACCGATGCAGATCGCAAGCCAGAGGAGCCACAGCCAACGGAGACGGCGATCCAATCAAATGATTCCGGAAATCCTTCTTTAACCGAAGAAATTGCGCGTCCTGAGTTGCGAAAAGACGAAGGCAATCGAACTTTCACCATGAGAGAATTGCTTAACGAATTGAAGGATGGCGAAGGAAACGAAAGCGCACCAGATGCATCTCCTTACAGGTTTGTTGGTACCTCCATTTTCAATTTCACTTCATAATTCATTGCACGTTCACGACTAGGCTTAGCTCATAGAAGGATTAGTATCTCTTAGATCGTGATGTTTTAATGGTGGGATTATAAATGCAAGTCCTTCGATCCTTTAGAATCACTAAACTAATTATTATTATATACATAATTTTTTTAGATATTCTATAGCTTTTTTAAAATTCAAGTGTTCTGCTGAGTGCTACACGTTACTATTATCAAATTTAGAGTTTTTAACTACATTTAATAAATTGGTTATAAGTTTCAGATGGAGCTGTGAAAATGAATAGTATTTTTACTGGGGTTCATTAGCTAGAAGTTTTGTGGTCTAGCTTTTGCTGATTACATTCTATTATGATTGTGAATATGGTATTTTCATGCAATGAATGATGCCATGCATCTGCATGAATGAAGGCAATTGAAGGAATATGCTGTGATTTGGGGCTATCGTAATTAATTAAGCAAATCCCTTCAACTGCTATTGATATTACTGAAGCATGAATTTTAAATAGTTTTTCTTTTTATCAAAACCCCGTTTGATAAATATAGACATATGGATCAAAGTTTTCACAATTTTCCCTTCTCCTTGCACGTCTTTTGGCGCCGGTAACATGCTCATCCTGTTTTTCTTCACCAATTCGAATTCTAGAGTATTTTGAAGTTTATGCAAAGAATCTCAAGTTAAAACTTGAAATTGACTGTTTTAAAGTTAAGCAAAGCAAAATGCTATTTACGAGTAACTTATCTATTCTGAGGTGTTCTGTCCTCCGTTGTAACAAGGAAGTTGTAACTCTAACCAACACCGTGGTTTTTGACTTTTAGTCCTTTGCAATCAGTATTAGAGAATTATGTAGTTGTCCTATTTCTCTACATACTTCTTTTCCGCTTACAAAAGCTTCTGTATCGTGTCTTAATTGTTTCAGTCAAGAAAGCACACCTCACACAGAGCAGAACAATGCTGCAATGGAATTGATTGGTAGTGTCACGGGCATTGACGAGGAGAGTCGGTCTCGCCAACGGATTCTTACATTTGCTGCTAGGAGGTACCATTATCTTAGTCTGCAACCTTCCTTATAAACCTCGGTGGTGATATAGTATTGAAATATATTTTCATTTTTTTAAAATCCTAATTAAACTGTATGTTGTGTGCCTCGACATCATTACACCAAATTTCGTGCATGAACTACTTAAGACCTTACCATTATCTTAGTCTGCAACCTTCCTTATAAACCTCGGTGGTGATATAGTATTGGTATATATTTTCATTTTTAAAAAAAATCCTAATTAAATTGTATGTTGTGTGCCTTGACTTCCTTACACCAAATTTCTTGCATGAAATACTTGAGACCTTACCGTTATCTTAGTCAGCAACCTTCCTTATAAATCTCGGTGGTGATATAGTATTGGTATATATTTTCATTTAAAAAAAAAATCCTAATTAAACTGTATGTTGTGTGCCTTGACATCTCCAAACTTCTTGCATGAACTACTTAAGACCTTAATCTTGATGTTTTTTAACACATGCTAATACAACAATTTTATTCCATCTAGAACACTGCCCAAGTGTATTGGGCTAGGTGCATAGACTTATCTATGAAGTCTTTAATTCTTTGAACTTTTAATTTCAAGCTCTTTGCAGTTTGCTCACTGATTATGATAACGTTCTATTCAGTCCCCATTCTTGAGCTGTTTTGCTAAATTCCAGAAAAGTTCATTTTAGTATCAATCCACAGAATAACATCCTTTATTTCTTTATTAGAGTTCCTCTATTATAAATTGGTATACAAGTGTATGAATTTTATTATTGAGTTTGCATGTTTCCAAGATATGTCATCATATTAACCTATATCTTAAAGTTCAACCAGATATAGTTTCCAAGTTATGTTACCTGATGTGAACATTGTTGCATAGTTTTCTTCCATTAAATAATGTTAATTTTCAAAATTGGGTTACATATAATTGCTTGGGCTTCCACCATTATATTTAGCTCATTCACTTTATATTTATCCAATGTGGTACCAGGTACTTTAACCCACTTCAACAAATATACACATTTAACGTTGTGCTGAATATGACATTAAAATAAACAATATATTTTATGTCGGAGGAGTGATAATATCCAGACTATTCATGTATGCGACCTTCCATTGACTGTTATTGTAGGTATGCTAGTGCAATTCAGAGAAATCCAGAAGATTATGATGCATTGTACAATTGGGCCTTGGTGCTTCAGGTATTGGATATAATCCTCTTTTGTGTAGATCAGTTGGATTTATTTTATACAGATCAGTTGTACTTGTTTTATATAGATCAGATGGCTCTAATCTAAATCTGGTTTCACTGGTTATCTGAAACACAAATATGTGACTGATATATTTTGATACAACCTTTTCAGTTGAAGACACATTTAAGAGCTCATAGCAGTTAGATAATGCATTTTTATTTATTAGGTTGATTATTTGTTTCTCCTACATGATATCTCCGCAATATGGGAATTTTTGTCATTTAATACCCAATCACACTTTGTATTCCATTTTCTTTGTCAACTTCATTCTAATCACCTTGTGGTTGTGGTGATGTCTAAGTGCATCTACTCTGTTGACATAATTCGCTGTGCAGGAAAGTGCAGATAATGTTAGTCCAGATTCTACATCGCCATCTAAAGATGCTTTGCTTGAAGAAGCTTGTAAAAAATATGATGAGGCTACCCATCTTTGTCCTACCCTTCATGATGTATGTATACGTATCTATATATCTTGTTGAATTTATGTTGAATTGTAGCCTTATGGAAAGTGCAGATAATATTAGACATATTGTTAATAGCAAAACATCATAACTGCCTAAAAGATCTATATTCAGAGTTTTGTGTGAGCCATCATGTGCTGCACTCTGAGGGCTATTCATCTGTGTGAAAACGATTACTTGCCTTTTCTTTCTTCCTCACTTTTCATTGGGGTAAAGCTAGAGAACCATGTAGACCATACTGGGTTTACATTGATCAGATGCTACTTGGAAGATGAAGACACCCCTTTCTCTAATTATTCGGGAGTATTTCTGCCTAGTTGGCTTTAATATTTCTACGGGCACCTGACAAATATTTTACCAACCATATAAATGAGTATATCTAATTCCACAATTTCATCTTATCTTAATTTTCAGGCTTACTACAACTGGGCTATAGCAATCTCTGATCGAGCAAAAATGCGTGGCCGTACCAAGGAGGCTGAAGAACTATGGAAGCAGGTCCTTTATGTTAAATATCAATATATCTTTCTGTCCTTGTGCTGACTACTGCACTGCTCATTTAGATTGGTCTTTTGGTTGTTTTGTCAAGCTGAGTATTAGCTGTGGGATATCATAGATGTATTAATTGAAGTTGATCAACACTGTTAATAATGTGAAATTGTGAACTTGTTTCTCATTCTCATTATCTTTGATTAACACATAGGTTTATTCATTTTTAGTCTCTTTTTATTGTGACTAGTTTTTTTATATTAATATTGTTCTGAAGTGTTCATTGTTATTTTGATATTTCAGTCGGCCGCTAACTATGAAAAGGCCGTCCAGCTCAATTGGAATAGTCCACAGGTATGTCCTTAGGAATTGCCGAGTAATTATTTTGTATTCTATGTTTTTTCATCCTGTTTTCCTGCTTCTAAATCTAAGCCTCCTTTAGTCTCCTCAGACATTATGCTCAATTTCTTTGATACTTACTCAAGTGAAATCTGTTGCAGGCCCTTAACAATTGGGGACTTGCACTCCAGGTATTTTTTTTATACATTCATATTTCCTTCCAATCAATTTTTGTTATTTTTTAAAAATTTATATAGTTACATATTGGTATGTGAGGTGGTGTTTGTGTCTGTTTTGAGAGAAGATCTACAGAACTGTTTTGGGGCAAATCTTAAATATTCATATCTGGTTAAGCTGGAAAGTCTGATATGCTCCTTTTTTCAACATGTAAAATTTAGGAACTGAGTGCTATTGTTCAAGTACGAGAAAAGCCAACAATTGTAAGAACTGCAATTAGTAAGGTACACAATTTATCTGGATCAGAGTGGTTGGAGGAGTGTATAGAACCAAGCACGTAACTTCACATCTGAAATCTTTCTCTTGTCTTCTAATGCAGTTCCGCGCAGCAATAATGCTTCAATTTGACTTCCATAGAGCAATCTACAATCTTGGAACTGTGCTGGTTAGTTTGTTACGTTCCCTTCCATATACAAAATAGGATGACCATAACTCTGTGAATTTATGTTTCTTTGGCTTAGACTCCTACTGGAACATTTGATTCTCCATTATTGCTTCTTCAACATTATTAAGTAAACCCAATTAAATATTGACGCCGGTGTCATAATTGGTTTATTGGCAGTATGGATTAGCAGAAGACACAATAAAGGAATCGGCCAATGCAAAAGAGGTTTCTCGTTCTTCTAATACTGACTTGTACGGTCAGTCTGCTATCTACATTGCAGCTGCTCATGCATTGAGACCAAATTACTCGGTAATCAATTCCTTACAGCTCTTTTCGGAACCATATAGGACTGTTGATAAATATATTGTTCGAGCGAGCCAGTTTCAAAATGATTAGCATCTCCAAAATGGTGACGTAATATTTTGAGTGATAGGGTCCTATCAAATTTGCATCTGCTGTGTGTGTAAAGCTACAATGAAGCCAAGAAGTTTAATCATACGTTCCATTTTTCCTTGTTTGCTAGCATCCTATTGGTCCACAATTTGATTTCTTCTATGCAGAATAGATTAATCTTCTTCTTTTTGTGCCTTTACAGGTTTATAGTAGTGCCCTGCGGCTTGTGCGCTCCATGGTCAGTACTTTGAGTGGCCTTCATATTGTATCTTTTCCTTAAAACCCTTCTTTGTGGCTGTGTGCATGAATTCTCTGTAGTCAATCCTTTGCAAAATCTGTGTCTAACTTTTATTATGTTTATTTTCTTTCAGTCTTATTGTATCTAGACAATTAGCATGCTTAGGTTTAATCTTCTTATCTCAAAAATGCATTTTTAGTTTTCAAGCATCCATGTGATGCTTCAATTCCAGGTCTTACAACTGGTTTTCATATATAGGGCAATTGTATTGTCTACCAGATTTTTTAGTTCTTGGCTGTTTACATTGTACCATTACCTGAATTTCTTGTTTTTGGGTACACTACTACTGTCTTCCCACAACAAACAGTTTCCACAGTTGCTGTTTTGCTGCTCTATAAGGTTCAGGGAACAGTAGAAAAAAACACTAACTCTAAATTGTTCGCAGTTGCCCTTACCATTTCTTAAGATTGGATATCTGACTGCACCACCTGTGGGAACTCCAGTTGCACCTCATAAAGATTGGAAAAGAACACAGTTTGTTCTGAATCATGAAGGGCTTCATCAGGTAAAGTATGATTATTTGTAACGTTTGTTTAGCATTTCTCATGTAATCGCGAACCTTCTTCTGACTGATACTGCAAGTGTCCTGTCCTCACTAATTCTTCCTGTATTTAGTAAAATGTGGGCAATAGAGATAGTATGTGGATGTTAACATGGTGGTCAAGATCAGATTGTCTTGTCATGCATCGGCAACATGTTTGAACAAATTGGCATCAAACAGTTTAGTCTGGGATAGGCTGTATGTATGTGTAGTCAAATTTAAAATCCTTCTCTATATATTTTCCTTGACAGATAATTGAGCAAAAACAAGCACCACAGAGCCTCTCTGGAAGATCTGTAGATGTGGTGAATGGTGACAGGACGGGTATAAGAGTTGACATTGTAGATATTGTTTCTGTATCCATCTGTGTAGATCTTACTTTACCACCTGGAGCAGGCCTTTGCATCAATACACTTTATGACCCAGTTTACTTGGTAAGTATCATTTTAGACTTTTTAGTGTTTCACTCTGAACAGTTTCATCCTTCAATAAAATAGATTTTGCCTGGCATCTTCAGTGCAAACTTAAAACATTTTATAGTGTCTTTGAAGTTGGACTTTATGTATGAAATAAGAAACTGTACCCTTGATAACATATACCCCAGAAAAATGTATAGGAAACTGATCTGTGATAAAGCACGTATCATCAGCATTCTTACCAGTCTTCATATTTTAGAACGGATTTTTTTTTGTCTTCAACTCTTTTTTGTTTCCTGCTGATATTTGTAATGCGATTTTGGAGATGAGAAAGGTGTAGGTCGATCCTTGCTTCAATCAATCATGGTAATTGTAAGGAACATTTTGCTTGTATTTGTTTTACCAAATGGACTAGAACATCTAGTCAGCTAGCTTAGGTTTCCCTTAGATGATCATCCAATATAAATTTGGCATCAAATGTTAAGTTAGTTTGATGTAGCTTGTAAACCTATTCTCATTTGGTGATAAAAGAAGCATATACACACCAACAGTAACTACTCTTAATGGGAGATATCTGGTCATTGATCCTTCAGGTTGCCGACTCCTGGGAATCTCTGGATGGATGGCTTGATGCAATCCGCCTAGTTTACACAATCCACGCAAGGGGAAAAGGTGACGTGCTGGCAGGAATTTTAACAGGCTGATTGACGTGATTTTCTTTTCTTAAATGTATCGTCATTGTGATTTGTAATTTTGGATGATTTATTGTTGTTGTACCATGCGCAAAATAAGATTTCTGTATATTCTTCTATTTTGGGACAATATGTCCCATCCAAAAGAACTTCAGATTGTATTAAATAGAGTTACAATTTGGAAAGACCAGGAAAGATTTTGTGAGGAAAACTAAAGAGAATCTCTGTTAGACTCAACACAGGCGCATGAGATTGTGTTTTAGATTTTGACCAGCATCTCTGTGTCGTAACTTTTCAAGAAAAGTTACCAAGTTTCTGCTAATTATCTATGGAATCTCAGAAACAAGTGTACTTGAATGATAGCAAGATGTTTTATTGTTTTGTTGTGAGTACAAGTATCTAAGCTTTTGCTTGCTAAATTTCTTTGCAATTTGTCGTAGTATCTGATGGGTCTTTTGCCGTTAAATTCCATCATTCATGCCTCAGATCTAAGAGTAGCTTCCTTCAAGAAGACACGAATGTCATGCATATAGGAGGGTTAATTTTGGCCAAGGCCAGAACCGAGGAAGGAAGAATCCACAGCCCTTCTCCACAGATCAACCCAGAAGCAACTGCAGGAACCATAAGCTTGGCCTTCCTGGCATTAATCTTCTCGGAGACGAACACAATGAAGCTCCCAACGCACATATCAATGGCAAAGTAGGCTCCTACGAGAAATGGCACTGCCATGGCCATTGGGAGTGGCATCCACTTCCCAAATTTACGCGGCGAGAGGTCTCTCACCAGGTTAACTCCCACTGCAAACGCAAAGAAGCTGTAACAAAGCTGCAAGCAATGACGGGGCAGAGCCGAGAAGCCCTGCACGCCCAGAATCGCCATGTTTCTGTAGATCAAAGCGTATGGAGCTTTGAATTCCCCATAAGGATTTCCCACATCGAACGCCTTGTAGAACAAGAAGAAGCTGAGAGGAGCTGTGACACAGCCTATGGCACAACCAATGGACTGGCTCAAGAACATGGCTCTGGGTGATGTGTATGTGAAATGTGCAGTCTTGAAATCCTGCATGAGAATGCAGGAAACAGAAATAACAGATTTGATGAGACCACAACCAGCAAGCGCCGCCATAACTCCATCTTGTTTCCCGGTCATGGCCGCTAAGACAAAAAGAGCCACCTTGCCGTAGTTATAGGCCATGTTTATGTCTGTCAGGCCAGCTCCATAAGCATTGCAAAATGCTAGAGATGGAGCAAAGATGTAGGCCACTACCACATAGTACCATTTTAGCTGAGGGAACATAATTGGTATGGCAATTATGGAAATTACTGAGAAAATTATGTATCCTGTAACTCCTATCCACAATGGTATGGCTTCTCTGATAAAAAGCTCATTCTGTTTTAGATCTTCAAGAGGCTTGCTCTGGCTATGATCATCAACTGCATTGGAAAAAAAATATATATTAATGCAAATAATTTGGTGAGTGAACATTAGTTCTAGTTTTATAGAGGGCATGATCTTTACTGGTAGCTAACTTCCTGTCCTTCACTTTGCCATGTATGCTAATGATTGTGAAACACAATATCTTGAAGAAATTGTATAGCCCATCACCTAGGATCAGAGCTACTGATATGAAAACCTGCCAAGAACATCATAAAATGAAGCAAATTAGTACCATGTTCTTGCAAAAAGAGATCCATGTTTTGTCTTGAGAGAGAGAGAGAGACCTTGTAACCATATAAACTTTTCATGCTGGTTTCTTTTATGTCTTCAGGAAACCAATCTCCTTTCTTTTTATCAATAAGTGGCCACATGACTCCATAGGAGAGCACAGCTCCCAGAAGCAAAGAGAGGTTCACAAGGTGTGAACAAATCATTCCAGCACCAATATATGTCATGCTAAAATCAAAGTAGAATCTACAAAAAAACAAAAAAAAAAATCAATCAAGTCCAGTGAGGTGACATGTCAATTATCATAGCTGCAGAAACATGGGAAAGGTGGGTCTAAAGAAAGAAAAAGATGGACTCCAATAAACAATGCAACATGGCTACAGTGCTTGGCTATGGGTCATCTATGTCCCACAATGTATTCTTTTAATCACATAATTATTAGCACATAATGGTTCAGGTTTAGTTGCAGAAGAATATATACATACGTTTGCTTCCAAGCCTGCAATCCAAAAGTAGGGAACTGTGAGAATCCACATTCCTCTGTTGCCGTATAGAACCATTGGAAAAAGCCCCACAAGAAACTGATAGAAAAATACTTCATGAACCCCCTAACTTGCTTCCTGTACAATATTAAGATTGTGATTATCAGAGTTCAAGGTTAGATTCTTGAAGCTCAGTTAAGATTTAACCATGGACAGAGAGAGAGAGAGAGAGAGAGAGAGAGAGGAGAGAGTGTATACTTGGCCATCTTATCTCCTTGGGTATGGAACCCATTGATGAGAACTGCTGTGGCCAACCCACTTGGGTAAGTCAACTTGAGGTCCACAATCATGATCTGCAGAGTCATAACTCACCATGATCAGACTGCAAATGCTAAAAGAAAGTAGAGAAACTAACATTTTTAACTGTCAATATATATGTAAACTTGATCCTGTCATCAAGTCCTGATTGTTTCTGGCTAAGACAGTGGGTTGAGTTTTGAGTATTTAATGAAAGATTTCACAAGCACTCTAGAAAAGGACAGAGAAGATATTGAAAAGCAGAGCACTCTTTAATCATAATGTGCAATGAAGATTGCAAGAGGTGGATGCAAGTACCTTTCTGAGGGGAATTAAGACAAAAAGGCCAACAAAGCAAACCAAGAAAAGGAAACCAGTCATCCACCCAAAACCAGGTTCTTTGATACTTCTTGCAGAGTTTCCTTCAATGCCCTCCCCTGACAATTCATATGTCCTCCTGTTCATCCCCAAAAGATATGAAGCAAAACCACCTGAAATGGTAATTAACCACAAAATATGTAAAGAAGCCAATCGAGATTGTAAAATATATGAAAGAAGAAGATGAATTGAAGCTCAACCTCCAACAGCAATGCTATAGCATGCAACAGCACAGGTTTGAATCATGGTGTTCTCTTGCCTGGTGAATGGTTTCGATACGAATCCAGCCTTTTGAAGCAGTTTAGTCCATGTTCTGATAAAAACAAAGGCAAGAAGAGCAGCAGAGACATTGAGATTAGGAACCAGACCAGTTGTGAGGTTCAGCTTCATGACTATCACACTGTACATGCTCCCAATCATAATGCTCACTATCACTCCTCTTATAGTGAGCTGCTTTGTCCATGGCTCTACTGTCCTCAACCCCTCAGGCTCCTCCTGCACCACTTCCTCCAAGTCCTCTTTCTCAATCTGGTCTTTCATGTTATTTTCTTGCTTAATCTCTCTTCAAATAACCTGCAAATGTACTAGAGCTTAAAAATAGCACTTCATTTTATAAGGAAAAAGAAAGGAGTGTCCATGCAAAATTCTCACCAAGTGGTTCTTGACCCTTCTTGTTCCTCTTGTTCCTATGCAGCTTTAAATGAACTGAACCAGAGAATTTGCAGAAAGGTTGCTTGTCTTTTTTCTTTTTCTTTTAACCCAAGAAACTAAGCCTTCCCATGGGAGTTAAATAGTATTTGAAATGATCACTTGGCAAAGAACCTCATGGCATCACTTAACATAGTAAATTTATAATTAAAATTTGCTTATGGAAGTAGAAAGTTTGGAATAGAATAGTGAATAACTGAATATGAGTAAGGCACAACGCTACAATATTATCTCATTAATTTACGTACATAAATATATATAAAGAAAGAATATATAAAAGAGTAGCTTCAATTTGTCTTGACATGTTGACCTTATCATTGACTCCATCTTTGCTTCTCCTCCATTGAAGTGGCTATGATGGTGTGGTGTCAGCTGGGAAGATTCCATCTTTGATAGACGTGAGTGATTAAGAACATGCATGCATGTCCATTGATGAATTTGATGATACATGAGTATGTGGGTCAATCTAGTTGCAGAAGAGAAAATGATAGATGGAGAGGAAAAAATGATCAACATATGCTTGTTTCTTTGTGAATTTGGCCATCCAAGTCAATACATTCTTTTGTGGCGTGTGTAAGTCACACTCTTGATAACCTCTAATCTATTCTTCTTTTTTTAGCTCTTTTGTTTTCTTGAAAGAAAAATATTCTCACACCATTGATGACTTGTGATAAGGATCATAAATGTAATGTTAAATTATGCATTCACAAGCTCTTGCGTCACTGTGTTTATGTGTAATGTTGGATGGAGGCAGTGAAATGGGAATTGTTGAAAATTTAACATATATATATATATATGGTTTTTGATTTTAGAGAGTTGGTGAAAGATCCATTACTAAGAGATGTTAAATATGGTTGACTCCCTCACCCTACCTAGTTAGTGCAGTACTTTTCATTCATTGGCACTTTGCGCAGTGACAAATTGTGTACAAATTATGAAGGAAGTTCCAAGTAAGAGAGAGATCATTGGATCAAGTTTGTCTTCGGACCTTTAAGTACAAAATACACCACTATTTCGTATTTGAAATTATGTCGTGAGTGTAACCCGTCTAAACTTATGGTTTAACATCACTCAAAATACTTCTTGAATTTGATAACATATAATTTCATTTAACAATGAATTAATTACTTGTTATAATTTTTTTTTGGGTAAGATGGTGTTACAATTTGAAATGTGATAGTCACCGGCTTCACATCAACTAGACCTTTAAGTACCGGAAAAAGGAAAAAGAGAATAAAATTAGGCTAGTTGTAGATGATTGTGAATAATGCGAACAATTTCATGTGCAGGAAGGTTGCATCTTCTTTGTTGGTCCATTTTTCACCACTGCACTGCACTGAACCTGGCTTCTTCTTCTTCTTCTTCATTATAGGCCCTTTGGGCATATAGCATATCACTTTAGAGGATCAGCTTTTACATGGATTTGATGGGAGTTTTAACTTTTAAGGCAACACCATTCTTTCTTTAGGAATCAAATCCCTCAATTACAAAAACCAGGGATAAATCTTACATTTATGAAAAGAGTAAATATTTTGTACACCTTTGGCGTAAATGGATTCAACTATTAGAGGACTAGCAATCAATTAAAATTTAAAAGTTTAAATTAATACTGCAGCCTCATATTATTATATCGAGAGTCTAACTCATTTTCATTTTTTCAATATTACATATAGACTGATAGGAGAAGATAATAGTTCATTCTCGTTCCTAGTTTTACAAATGTACTAAAGAAGGATAGAGAAAGAACCCATCGTGACGGAAGAGACACTGGCGCACGTAGAAAGACCAAAGGGAGACAAGAAACCCAAATAGAGATAATCTAAAGATTTAAGAAATTATACATTAAGGTCATAAAATCTTAAACTGATAGTTAAACTCATATTTATACTTTCAAATTCACGTTCAGACAATGCTCCGTCACAATAGAGAGGATGCTCGTCGTGACAAGTTTGGGTTATTGGGTAATACTTCATCGATACAAGCCAAAGCTACTATGACATACGCCACCGCAACGAGAACAATGATTTCACCTTGTACACCGTTTGAGTGTTTCTTCAGTCATCAAGTCAATTCCAAGGCCTGAGGACGACCACAACATTTAACTAACATGAAAGGTTCTCAATTCGCCTATCTACGTCACCATCAAGGCTATCCGTCCTGTCGGGTTACCTTCAAGAATCTCTTTCTTTTCGGACCATCACCATGACATCTTATTTTGTTCGGATACTAAGACGCTACTTAGAGTAGTAGAGACTCTTCTCCTCCCGCAATACTTGAAGGGCATTCAGGAGCTTTGAAGATCTTTTAACGCTCGTGGTTTGTGCACTTGAAAGTCTAGAACTTCTACATCTGTAGCGGATATTGCTCGTCCAACAATCAATCACACGACAATACGTGGTGAACTTAACTTGTAAATATAAATACTCATTTCTTGGTGAAAGGAAGTGATCCATCACACAAATCTATAATTTACATAGGAACTTTCGCTATTTTTAATTCTTTAGAATTCTCCCTAACGAAATATGATTTAGATTTCTTGATTGAGATTCTTACTGAGTACACATTCTGGTCTCCAATATGCTAGACTTGCATGCTTTAAGAACCCATGAGTAAATATCCAACACTTCAGCTTCATTTTGGACTTCTAGGCATCAAATATTTTCAAGGCAAATATTTGAATACGTGGATTAAACAACAATAACTCTTGTGATATCGGAATGACTGAGAAAAAAGTACACATAACTTTTTATTTGAAAAATTATATTTTTTTATAACTTATGTTATTTTCATAAAAGAAATTATCAAAATTCTCAGCCATATAATCAGTTGGGATATTCATGAGGATGATGGAGTTTTATGAGCTGCAATTTTGTACATTTTATTTTATTTTTCTAATAGCAATTGCCGACCTTGAGAGATTTGTCTTATCCCGCATAGCTCCCGTGACAAATTATTCCTATTTGATTTAATAAATTAACATAATTTTTTGAAGGAAAATTAACATAATTAATTGAAGCTATATAATAAAATTAATAAATCTCAACAAAAGAGGGAGTAGAATTCAAGTTTTATATAATAGGAGCCGAGCTGAACACTTATCGTGAAGCAGAAATATACTCATTTAAATTTGAAACTAGAAGTTACTCATGATCTGTAAAAGTCACTTACATATTCATTGAAAATGTGATATATCAATAAAATAACAACTTTTATAAAAAAAGTAAAATTTATTTTACTTGTCATAAAAAAGTAGAGAGACACTGTTTCAAAAAAATAAATAAAGAATCACTAATAATGATGACAATTAAAGTATTAATATATATTATACAAAAGAACATGAGCATTCCAAGCAAGAACTAATTGACTTATGCTAAGTCACCATTAAAATAGTGACAACTCATTAAAAATTTTGGATCTGGGCGGGTCGCTCCGCTCCAACAAATTCACTTGGGTGGGTA
>JAYMSZ010000812.1:0-16992 GCA_036897665.1 Pelargonium citronellum
CGCCCTCCGCACCCCCCCCCTCCTCTCCCCCTTTCCCCAGATGTCCGCCGCCGGAAACGACGGCTCCATCTTCAACTCCGGCGTCATGGTCATTGAGCCCTCGAACTGCACCTTCCAAACTCTAATGACTCTTCGAAACGACATCGTATCCTACAACGGCGGCGACCAGGGGTTTCTCAACGAGGTGTACGTGTGGTGGCACCGGCTGCCGCGGCGGATGAATTTTTTAAAAAATTTCTGGTCGAACACGAGCGGCGAGGCGGCGGTCAAGAACCAGCTGTTCGGGGCGGAGCCGGCGAAGCTGTACGCGGTGCATTACTTGGGGATCAAGCCGTGGCTGTGTTATAGGGACTATGATTGTAACTGGGATGTGGATGATCAGAGAGTGTATGCTAGTGACGTGGCGCACCGGCGGTGGTGGAGGCTGCACGACGGGATGGAGGAGGGGTTGCAGAAAATGTGCGCGCTGAACATCAAGAGGAGGACGGAGCTGAACTGGGAGCGGAGGCGGTCGATGAAGCGGGGCTCGCCGGACCACCACTGGAGGATCAATATTACTGATCCTAGACGCTTTAGGGAGAATCTCATTTAATTTTTTTTTTCGGAAATGAATTTTGTGTATGTACACATGTTGGGAGATTTTTTTTTATGGTGATGAATCTCATGTTTTTTTTTCATTCACTAGAATAATTATGTTTTGTATAGATATGTAGATGCTACGAGGATCTATCAATGAAGGTGGTTTATATAATTGGATGATTGATCTTACTATTCATTTTTAGGTTCTGTTTAATAGGTAAAACTTCTAATTTGAATCTAAATTTACGTTTTTTTACCTAATTTAGTTCATAATTTCTTTAAATAAAATTCAGAACAGACCCCTTCTAAGTAATGGGAAAGAGGACCAAAACATGTCTCTAAAAGACTTTACTGAAACAAAGCAAAGATGAGCTGTCAAGAACGTAGAGGAGGTGGGATGGGCAGATGGTCAGATCGAGTATAGATCGTACATGGACGGTAGTTGGAGACGGTAGTTGGAGTCGGCGGTAAGGGTAAAGATAAGAGAGGAAATGTTACTTCGGAATGTATCGATGGTGTTCAAAATTGTGTTAATAATAAATAATAAAAAAAAGAAATCCCCGGGCATTTATAGATATTTTACTCAAAAGAATCCAAAAAAAAAAAATACGCCCAGTATATTGAAATTGAGAAAATTTTGTACCTATTGTTACAAACATATGATTGGGAGATAAAGGAGTAGATCGGACCCAAGACTATATTTTCTTTCTGCAATTTCAGAACAATTTCAATTTCAATCTCACTCCATCCAAACAAAGACGAAAGGGAAATAAGAAACTTGTAACTCAAATCAAATGACAATATACAAAGTTGAGAATAAAATGATAATTTTTGGTTATTTATATTGAAAATTATTATATTATTATTTTTTATTGCTACATTATCATGATTTAACAGAACCCGTTAGATGAGTTAACCGAAGAAATTGTTGCAGTACAAAATAAATATAACATGATTGTTATGAAACAAACTAAAGTTCATGTATCATGATGAAGAGTTATAAAACCTATTTTAGATCATTATCCAGCTTAAACTCCAGTCAATATTTCCAAAGGGCTAGGGTTATGGAAATTTAGGTTTATGACTTTCATATAACCACAAACTAAAAATAAATTGGTATTGAAAATAAAAATTTGAATCTGGATTCAAAACTCCTGCCGCACATTTTTTTGTCAAAAAGTTGTTTCACATGTAGGTACCAAAAAATGCATTTGTGCAAAATTCTTGAACTCAGATAAGTTGTGCACTTGCTGCAACATTTCTTGTGTTCACCATTTCATGTGTTCATTTCATGGATGGAATTTGAATCCACGAAAACATTGGAGCAAAGTCTATCCCAAACCTAGAACGCCAATGGAGTTGGGGAGATTGCTTCAACACACATTTGATGAAGGACCCCAACGAGATGATCACTCGCTCTCTGTACTTTGCACTTGTTTGATCGGTTCAAAATACAAATTTTAATAATTAATTGGTACCAAATAGAAACAACTATGATTTTGTTTGTTTTTTGAATTTTTGATCCCTTTAAAATATTAATGTGAAACCTAAAATCTTTGACATCATTGAAATTACTGTTGAGTAATTTTAATTGTTGTGATTTTAATGGGAAAAACAATTACTGCAGAAGTGAAGCTAGATAGATTAGTAGGAGATTTCTGTGTTTGCGCCTTAAGTCCTTGAGTTTGTTGGATAAACATGATTCACTTGTCTGGAGTTTGCAGCTCAAAATAAGAAATATATAGTAGTACCTGAAAACAAGCAACAACTTTATATTATATGTGTTATATATCTTCCAGATCTGCATCTTCTCTATCACTTCCACATGTTTTTTTGTGTTATCAGGTAACCTTCTCCAGTCAGGTTTCTTCAAATAAATGATGCCAAGATATGCTGCAGGGACTGGTGGAAGGAGAACATTACACCAGAAAACGCTGGGATCAACCAGATTGCGTTATTTGATCTATCTTCAATGCCCCTTAAAGAGTAGAGTGAGCCCCAGGATTGCCAAAAGAGAAAGACTCGTGTTGGATGCTGCATTTGACATAGCACTCGAAGGAGGTGATTTCTCAGGTGGAGGAGAGTCCCCTGCAGCTTTGCTCTCCTTGGACATCTCAGCCACCGGAGGAAGTGGTGGATCGACTATATCTTTAACTTGAAGGGGTGCAGCCTCTGGTGTATCTGCTTGTCCAAGTAATCCTATAGTTGTAGAACCAGGTATTGCTGGAATGATACTAAATGGGGAGTTGTCATCACATCCACGTCCTGCGCGCACTCAAACAAGTTATATGCTATTGTATTGTACTGTTTTGGATTGCACAATAAACTACTTACTCAGATATTTGTTTACAGTTGCGGGGTACTCTGATATGATCCCATCAACTCCTTCAGCAACAAAGGCAGCAACTTCATACGAAGGATCTGAGAAGTAATCAAAGAGGATAGACACAAATTCGTTCTTGAGGACCCCTACATATACTGAGATGTTTGCTTCATGCATTTCCTTGATAACTGTGGTAGCATTCTTGGTGAAATAATCAAAATCCGGCAGGATGGATAATTTCCTGAGGGTGACTGCATCAGCATACTTCTTGATCTCACTCACTGACTTCTTGGGAGCAGCCTTTATCACAGGTACTATTTGCAACACTCTCTTGTATGCTGGGACATCCTTGAATTTTACCAGCACTGAAGAGTCGTCTGACTCGATCAACACTTGTTGTTTAGATTTCTTGTCCAATTTGGCATCTTCCAAGGCTTTTCTCACTGCACCTACAATGTCAAGACCTTTCTTTGATGCTAGATATGCAGCATTCTGTAGGTGACATGTATATGATGAATGAGTTATACATATTCTGGCTTTGCAATATCTTTTCTGCATTGAAGTACTAATATAATCATACCTGTATTCCTATGAAAACTCCGGTACCCTTGGTTTTTGCAAAGTCAAGAAAGTCAGAGAGGGTCATAAATTTACCCACGTTCTTGTATGCTGGATTCCTTAACATCATCCCCTTCTCATAAGGGTTAGCGATTACAGCTGAAATAAGAAAAGGGTTGTGTTTAGAGTACCACATATCACTAATGAAATAAAAAGATTTGTGTCTACGTACGTTTCAAGGTTTGAATTTCTTTCCATGTGAGGTCGAATGAAAATATTCCTTTGCCCTTTTTAGGTTCGCCGTTGCTCTGTTTAATTTCAGGGACTGAGGAAGTTCGGCTCATGAAAGTAGTCAAGGCAGTGGAGGATGCTGAAAGGTCTGCTGTATCCATGCAGAATGGAACTCCATCTTTGGACATTTGAACATAGCAGTCTATTATGTCAGCTCCATCCTCAACTGCTTTCTCATAAGCTTTGTCAGTGCATCCAGGATAATCCCCACTTGCTCCATTGTGAGATATGACCAACACTTTTTCTGAAAATTTCCCGTAAATTAATTAGTACTGCTGCATTTCTGTTTTTGTATGTTCATGTCCTATTTAGCACACCCGAGTTTATTTAAAGTTAGTAATTTTACCTTTTTTGGGTGAAGCCGACACGTTATGGTGTGCAAAACATGCTGCATCAGAAAGTACATTTCCGAGGTTAGGTCAGAATTCAAGATCGTGGATGCTTATAGAGCACATACTTCCTACTCGATCTATTGAGGTAAGTTCCGAATTACACCTAGAGTGGTTTTCTTTTTTAAAACTTAAAATTTCCCCCCTGGCTTGTTCTAGTTCAAAATATTAATAACAATTGAAAGGAAAGAAATTGCTGCTTGTAAGTAATTAGAATGTCATAATAAGAAAACTCACCAATGGCTGCTGATGCTGTTGAAGGGAAATCTGTGAGAACCCCATCAACAGAAAACTTGGAATTATCAATGAACTTCAAGTACTCGTTCGATGGATCATAAGAATAGTTGTAACTCATAGGTAAATAATCGTTTGCGAAATTATAAGCATACACTTCCAGGCCAGCTTTGTGAGCATCCTCTACAAGAGTAGTGGGATCCATCAAATATTGGGTTTTATCTATAGGCCATATGTAATCTTTTGGTACAAGAATCCCTGATGCGTATGATTTGATTGAGGAAAGATCTTTAACCAGTTCACTGTATTTTTTGTCAGTTGTGGGTTCATATTCCTCTGCCTCTTTTATCTGGAGAATGAGCTTGGTGTTGTCCTTGTCCACCTTGCTACCAAGGGACTTAAGGAAACCAATCTCAGGACATGATATGTAAGAATAGTGAACTTTTCGCATGGTTGATTGAACAAATTCTAGGGAACTGAGATTGTGATCCTTATAGAATTGATCATACTGCAAATTAATTAGAGGGTGAAGCAAAAATCAGTTTAAAAAGCGTGAAACAACAAAACACAGTTGAATAGGCGACCTATGTACCTGAACGTTCATCCAAAATGGGACTTGTATCGAACTTGCAGTTTCTTCAACAGTTGACATACCAAGTCCTTCAAAAATATATGACCGGCTCAATAGTGATTGTTTGACTGTAACATGGCAAGAACAAATTCAGCTGATCGTTAATCCATTTTGTTGTACATATGTTATAACTACAATGTTGGCAACGTCAAGACTAGCGCACCTCCTAAACCGAGGATCTTAGTACTAGGATAATCGACAGCAAAATACCCATTAATTTCCTTTCCGTTAACTTTGTAGGTTTTAGGTTCTGTGTCATTTCCTAGTGCTTCCTTAGCGTTTACTGTTGCGTTCTCTAGCGATAAACCGGTGAGGCACACACCCCCTCCATCTTGTGTGAGTTGCATATTGCAGTACAGAATGGTGGAACCAGACATGGAATATGGGGGATCCACCTGCATATTAGCTTCTTTGCTGTTTTCAGGGAAATTCCCCGAGAACCCGCCTCTTGCAATTATAAGAGGCTGCTCTCCTGCAGGTATGCAAGTACACACATTACTGTATATTTTTCTTTACATTCTCAAATTCGATATTGTGAAAATTGTGTTACCGCTTAGGGTGTGCCATTTCGCCTTTGTAGGAGGAGGTCCTGCAGGGCGAGGAGCAGGAGCAGCAGATTGTGCTTCCACCGTCCAGTGGATCAACAAGGAAATGAGAAGCAGCAAGATCTTCATCAATTTCTATGAAAACCTGCATGCATGTGACATTAATGAATTGAAGGCACTGGCATGCATGTATGCGATTAATTCATTAGAAGTTACGAGAACAAAACCTTGGCGGGAGGGCGGGCGGAGAAATCAGTGGAAGGAAGGAGGCATTCCCTGTGAGAGTTTCGGCATAAAATTCTTGTTCAGAATTTTTTGTGAAGAAACTCCCAAAGGGAATGCGATGGGAAAAGAAGATGATGGATTGGTGTTTGGATGAGGATTTTCTAGTAACCCCCAACGCACGTTTCTCTCGCATTAATAGATATTCTTGTGAGGAGGACATTGTTTTAACCGTTTAAACTGTAATAATTATATTTATATCCCTTTCCAAATATACATAAAATTAAGATCTTTATCTTCCTACATTTGCTGTACTTGAATCTTTTACTGTTGTACATGTTAAACAGATACACAACTCACAACTGGAATGACAAATCAAATTTTCACTTTTCAAAACGCCCAGACATCTATGCTGAAACAAAAAAAAAAGATCTCAATCGATCGTTCACACGTTGATTTATGTTTTTTTATAATTTAAAAACTCGGTCGTTACTTCAAATGAACATATTATTTAACGGTAAATTAAAGTTCATTAATGATCAATTTAACTGTCTCTTAGAGGTTGAGACTAAAAATAAATTTTGGTAATAGAGAAGCAACCTATATATATAAGGAAAAGCTTCTGGTGTTATCTTTCTCGCAAATCAGCAGTGCGAGTAGCGTCATATACATGATCCAAGTGAGTATGCATCCATCCATATTCTCCTTCCAGTAATGTTGCTCCATTTTCTTCCTGCAACGCATACGCTAAATCAGTCTGATAATATACGCAAAAGGAACATCAACAAGTTAAATACGGCAGTTGTATCCATACAGTTTAAACGTAAGAAGTCAGATGAACAAGAGCGGAGTAAAGTATGCAACGATAACAAAATATCCGACAAGTCACAACATTTCAGCTCAGTCTATTACACATCATTTTTCATAATCAAGATTTTGATATTTACTAGCAGCACATGAGAAATAGCTACACCTGTGTGGTTGTGTGTGTGAGACAGAGGGAGGTGAAGCTAACCACTAGGTATCATATCGTAAATCACTTGCTAGCATACCAATATCCAGCATAAAAGATAACAGAATAATATGTCATTGCAAAAGCTCAAACTGAAGAAATAAGTAAGAGAATTCATTACAAAATCACTTGTAACGAATCTGTCAATGTAATAAATGTGAGCAATTTACGGTATGCATATGAGATAATGCTCCACATCTATCAACAAGCAACTGAAAGAAGCCAAGGGTGTATCATTCCAAATATTGACTTTTAAAGACAACTGCCGCACTCAAGCCATGGACGTTTCTTTGAAGAATATACAGTTTTTGTATGCCCTTTTGTGACATGCAACTCATAATAACAGAGAAAAATATACCTTTAAATAGTTCATCATATCTATAATTCATACTAAAAATCTACAATTTTAATAATATATCCAAAAGTCAGGGATAATTTGGGACATAAATGACATATCAAAGTGGAGCTGAAACAGACGAGGCAAGAGATTTGAGTATACCCGCTTGTTCATTGAATTCACTAGAGGATTCGGAGAGTCTTGAATGAAACTATCTTGTGCCTTTGTTTGCTCCTGTAGGTACTCCTCATTAGACCTCATACTTGTGCCCATAGCAGAATTCTCAACCTCATTGTGCCAAATTATATATGGACTGCTAGTACTTACTTGGGAGATCAAAGATGCATTGATATGTTTACAAGTGACTGAATTGTTTTGGTCTAAACTATGGCTCGTGGAGCCCATAACATCACTGGAAGATAACAAAGTATCATTCATGCCATAGTTGTAATCCAGCCCTCGTTTTTCCCAACTTTGCTTTGGTGTGATCTTTGTATCCTGAACAACATTACCAATCAGGCCACTTTAGCATTGCATCTCTCCTCTTGAATCCTCCAGAGGCACCAGAACTGCACCATTTGAAGACATTTCTACAGGGTTATTATGAACATGAGGGCGGCTTGAAGGTATACCCTCTATCAAGTTATAAGGTATCATTTGACCATCACTAAAATGCTTGCTCAAAGGCAAAGAATTAGAGGGAAAGTTCGATGGTTGAACAACACTCTGGCAGCCTTCACTGTATCTGCTTTGATCCAGAAAATTAGATGAACCACAAGCACCAACAATAGAACTTGGATGTGAAGGACCAGCACTAAGAGAAGATTGATTGCTAAAACCTACTGTATTTACTGGATGATGAAGGTTACCTTGTAATAATGTCAAAGGATTGCTTGGGGCACTGGAAAATGAGTTACTGGAGCAACCACTTGGCACTCTGGTGACATCATAGCTCCTACCAACAAAGGGGGTTGGATCACCTACGACATCGAACTCTGCAACATGGGTAGTGGTAATCTTGCTCTGCTGCAACTGGTTGAAACCCAACAATGTTGGAATTCCTTGAAATAAGTTTGCATTTTGCTTAGCAGGTAAAACAGCTGACTGAAGCTGCCCAATAGTACTTAAAGAGCTGGTCGAGTTTTGAGGATCTGGTCGAATCAGCCCAGAAGAACTAATCTCACGGAGGCTCAAACCAGCAGGGGAGTTCAATCTTCCAAACACCCCACCTGGAGGGTATGATGATAGAGAAGTGTTTGAGAACCTTCCTGATCCAGTTAAACTGTGAAAATCTCCAAGTCCATCCAGGGAACCCATGCGCATGTAAGAGGAATTTCTACCCCCTAGAGCAACCATGTTAACTTGCTGCCTCAATTTTTTTAGGTAAAGCCTAAATTTCTGCAACAGAAAAGAAACAAGGAGCCTTTATGGCAAATGTTTTCTGACATAAGAGAAATCCTATATAAAGAAGAAGAATTTTCCATTAAGCTAGATAAATATGATATCATTATTTATGCAAACTCTAAGTTTTACTTCTCCATTATGAGGTCAGATATGCAAACTACTATGGACAAGTTATACAATCTCAGGCAACTCTGAAGTTGAATACCATGGTTTGACTTTGACAAAGAGAAGAAACCTACTCGAAAGGATAATTCAACTATATATTACAGTGTAACTGTCAAATTCATGACTTTTGAGGGAAGTTTGGTATATATGAAAGCCATGGTTTCAGCTCCAGTGCAGAAAATGCAAGAACTAAGGGCTGAAATGCTTGATTTCCATAAAGTTCTTAGTTTAACTAGGTTAGTTCACACAATGTTTTCCATTATGCTTGAGAGCCTTGCAAGTATTTTGCGTCAACACAAGTAAGCACATTGATAACCCAATCCAATAATACTTCCAGGGGTTAATGAATTGCAAATTAATGAAAATTTAATTCAAACTGCGAGATTGGAAAAGGTAATATACATGCCTGTAGATGGCTTGCAACATTTTCCCTAGAAAGCCCTTCCACATTCATTAAGTCAAGAATTTTCTTAGGAACAGCCTCTGAATGGAAACAAAAATTATGAGAATGCATATACCTGAATGAAAAAAAAAATCACAAGTACTAAAAGACTCACTATCAAATCCCAGTTGATTAACAGCTCCAACAAACTTCTCATGCAAGTCCGGAGACCAAACAACCCGAGGTTTTTTCTGGGATGATGAATCATCATTCTCGGGCCCCTTATCCTCACCATCTTTCTCATCTTCATAGTAGTCCTTCCTTTTTCATGTTTGATTTTTCACCCTGATCACCACTGCCAGATGATGTGACTCCTTGTCCACCTTCTCCAAGACGAAGGTGATCGTTATCTTGATTGAGGACTTTGTTTTGGTCCTTGGTTTCAAACTTCTCTCTCCTGATTACATGCTGCCATATAACTTTGAGCTCCTCAATTCTAACTGGTTTCAATAAATAGTCACAAGCACCATGGGTAACCCCCTTCATAACTAGCTCGGCGTCACTATGTGATGACAACACTGCAACGAATGTGAATAAGAGAAAATGACATTAAAAAATTGCATAGTGCTCAAATCGAATCCTTTTAACAATATAGGTCTATAGCTTAAATCATGGCAAAGCAGATCATTCTTACTGATCACTGGGAAGTCCATTTCAAGCCCCACAAATTCGAGCAGCTTAAACCCATTCATGTCCGGCATGTTCACATCACTGATAACCAAGTCATACTTATTCCTGTTTTCCCTCAGCATTTTGAGAGCTACAACTGCTTGATTAGCAGTCGTCACTGCACTGAAAATAATTCACATACAAAAAAGAATATGATTTCAAACGGCTAGTTTAAGTAGGGACAATATTATATACTACAACCAATAAAAACATCAAAGTAAAATTTGGATAAAATTAACATTCTCCAATTCTAACCAACCAATAAACTATTCCCAAATGAAATCAAAACAGTGAACAATAGAGTGAATCATAGAACACAACAGAATTGTTTTAACCCAATTTCCCATAAACCTAAAAGAAGATACTAGGTGTTAACCCAATAACACTGGATTAGAAAGTGATGCTACAAAACTAAATACAGAAACGAACTAAACAATACATTATATCCAAACATGCTTTTTCAATTACAGTTGAAACCAAAAAAGATACACAAAATTTAGTAAAATAAAGGATGAGAAACACCAATAAATGAAAAACCAAACCTTGATAGAGGCATTTCCTAAGAAGATTCTGCAACACTTTCAAGCAAATGGGGTCGTCGTCGACGGCGAGGACACGCATACCCACCGGAAAGCGGTCAGCAGCTCCATCCTCACCCCCACTGCTCTCTACAGGCATTATTGTGCACCTAAGGAGTCAAAACACCAGTAATAGTAAAGCTTCAAGCTTTGAGGACTAAAAGCCAAAAACACCAGAATTGATAGTGAAACATGAAATGATTCCTTACAATTCCCTTCTCTATCTGTCTCTCTCGGTTTGTGTGTGTTCCAAGAATTTGTCTTTAGCTTCTGAAACAGAAGAAGAACAGAGCAAGCATTTTTATTTGAAAATGTATTAAAAAGGTTATGAATTTGATTTGAAATTCATTATTTAAAATTTTGAATTTGAAATATTGTATTTTAAATACAAATATAATGTTTGGAAAAATATAAAATTTCAAATGACAAAATATGAGATGTCATCTGAAATCTCATATTCTAGGCATATTTTGAATGTAATTGAATTTCTCTTAAATCTAAAACCAAATTCTTACTAATAATACATTTTTATGGTCAACCGTAATTAGAATCTGTGTAATTAATTAGCGATTAAATTCTAATAATATTCAAATTTTCTATTTTTGGTACCCTTAGATTGAGTTTGATGGACCCGTAATTAGATACCACCATTTTTTACTGTGAAGAACCATTTTGGGCTTAATTATTCATTACAGTTAGTTGAAGGTAAATATGTCTTTTGTGGAGTTGGTAAAAAGGAATGTAAAAATGAAAAGAACCAATTAATTTTCCGTCTAAATCATGGGCTTCTTGAGTGGATCCGCAAACTCGCAGTTGACATCTTTAAACTATTTTATTGCACTTAGATTAATCTTCATGCAAGCGCTCCTTCACTCACGTAGCATGTGTAGTCAATCGCACCACTACTCTTTGGATTCGTAGGAAAAGAATTAGTTAATTCCGCAGTGGTAATTAACTTTCTTTTTTCCCTATTTTTTTAAGAACTTTTTTTTCTCTATTTTTAATTTTGATAATTTATGAGACACTTTTTGAAGGATAGAAGTTTCCTAGCCGGGGAAAAGAGACCAATTGGACTGATGTTTATCGATATCATCTAAAAATGCCACAAACTTATATTTTATTTCTAACATAATTTTCATATATAAACTTTCAATAAATATATGAATAAGCTCATTTTGTACAATTTGTATAAATAAGCACATTAATTATGAATGTTGCACAAAATATAATAGAGTTAAGAGAAACGTTGATGCACACTTACATGAAATTTCAATAACAATTTTTCTCTTATGTCAATTTATATTGGTCTAGGTTTGAACAAAACATTGACTAGTTCACAATTACTTTTAAACATTGGTCAATGTTTAGTCCGAATTCATGTCAACCAAAATTGCTTCCACAATTGTCACATAAACATGCATTAACAGAAAATTTAATCCAAAATTGATGCCTAGATTCACAGGGCAACAAGAAATGGTTGCGAAGAAGAAGAAGAAAAAGGTGGTTTGGATGTTGGTGGCTCGGTCGAAGTTATGAGATCGGTTTTTGAATTTTTTGTCGAATCAGATGACAGACCTAATGGTGGTGAGATGCAGTTGACAGAACCCTCCTCGTGGTCGTCTTTAAGCTTCAAGTCCAATCGTTGTCAATTGTTCATGTTCTTCATACTGGGGAAGAATTCTAGTGCCTTCTATTTGATTATTCGTGATGTTTTAGCCATTGCGGCTCAATTTAGTAGTGTTAATTTTTTGTTAGCGAACTGACAGGTCCTCGAGTTAGTTAAGTCTTTGGTCTCACCGTCAGATTTGTCTGGATGAGTTAGTCTTCAGACCCTAATTATATATTGTTTAATTTGAAGTAATAAACTATTTTTTAAAAAAGTAACATATATTGTACTGTATTAATTATAGATCAAATGTTACAAATATGAAATAGTCTACCCACTCCTCCAAGCCTAACATAGAACACGACGACCTAGCCGACTGATTCGCAAACTTACTAACAGAACCAAAATCTGTACGAGCTTTATGCTCAACAAGATTCAAGATATCACCCACAATCAAACCGAAGGCACTGGTTTTATCCTCCCCTTCGATCTGCACAACTTTTACGACTTGAGATGTATCAAAGCCCACCACAAAACCACTTCCAACAAGGAAAGACAAAACAAAACATCCAACACGGGAAGACAAAAGTAAACTTCCAACAAGGGAATATAGACCCAAACTCCACCAAGAGAGTAAAAAACAAAATATAAAATCAATATGACAACTAAAACAACTAAACAGTTTAAGATAGAAAACATGAAAAAAAACTGAGAAACAGGTGTGGTGCCGTATGGTTTCTAGGGCAATTATCTATCTGTAGTAAACATATTCTCACAAATTAGCCAATAATGAAGACAACGATGATATTACGTCGTCTGCGTGGATTGAACGAGCTGAGTCAGCAGTGATGATGGAACCTATAGAAAAACAAGACTAATCAAGTCGAATCTGCTCGATCTGTGTTTATTCGATTGAAGTAATGCGCGTAAATCTATTGAACTACCGCCGATCAAAATAAGATCGACGGTGATTCAAACAATAAACTTTAATGAGGAACTAGCTATGACGGATAGAATTTCTAGAAAAAAATATCCCGAAATAATAAATTATTAGTTTTTGCGTATTGAAAAAAAAAATTTCAAACCCCTAATTTGGTGACAATTGAAAAAAAATGAGTGCGAAACTATTTAACCCAAAAAGAGGGAAGCAAGAGTATATATTGATTTGTAAACAATGACAATGGTCTCCATCTACAAAAGATCAACTTTAATTTGCTAATCATACATGACATGCTCACTCATGGATGCTGGAGGAGACCTTCCTCAATTGTTGCCTCAAAAATCAAATCAACCATCTGATCCAATCTGCATCACACTTTTTATCCTTCACCCTCCATCACTTCCATTCCAAAAATCTCAAGAAAGAAGAAGGTGCACTCTCATAAATATTGAAGCTCGCCCGCCACTCATTCTGCGGACGAAGCTACCATGGATCTGATCGAGATGGATTTACCTTGCAACTCAACTCAACTCTACACGTCTCACTTTGTTAATAATCAACTATCTCCTGCCAAATCTCAAGCACCTGTTGTGTTTGATTTCTGAGATACTTGGGGTTGACGTAAGTTGCTGTTTAGGAGGTGGATTCGTGAGGGAGAGTTTCTCCATTGTGTTTATAAACTTGCGCAAATGCTTGATGTACTCGGGAAAAGTTTCGATGTTGCAGTGTCCCCCACCCTTCACCCATAACGGATCATATTTTTCCTTTGCAAGTTCCCACAACCGCTTCCCATGAGAAAAATCAACCATCTCATCATGCGTGCCCTGCAATCAAAACAGCAAGAGTTCAAACATTATCTACCCTTTCACCAACAAAACAAATAAACTCAAAATGATTGCTTTCCATAACATTACCTGGCTATCTACGTTCTTGTTATCCAAGTAAAAAAAAATGCATTAATCTACATGTAGAAATCTTTACAGTTTACACGGGAATAAAAGGTGACAAACTTACCGGCCTTAATTTGTTTTTATCCGAGGAAGAGTATCCCATTGGGTCCCTTAGGGTATGACTCAAAGGTTCGAGACACACACTTTTCTACGAGAGGTCGTGGGTTCGAATCCCATTGGATGGGGTGGGGAGTGCGTCCCATCGCATCATGCAGAGATAAGGCAATACTTTTCAAACATTAGATTTCAAAATCTCACTAGTATTAATTTTGAAGAGTCGTGGCTCTGGGACTAGCATCACTATGGCAGACCACACTTTTATGCCTATCCATATAGACAAAACTAACAAGGGGTCTACAATGGTTTTGTCATTATGTGGACTGCCTCTGAACCATCTCTTTTATAAGCTTTCACATATACTTTCCCAAAATTTGAACCATTTCTTATTGACAGTGTCAACTCAACAGAACTCAATCAAATGTGGCAATAATTAATGGTGTATTCTACCTGGTCTTTAGAATCTAACAAAAACTTCAGATTATCTAACAATGGAAATTTATTTTGCAAGGATTTCAGAGAATTTTGACTACAAGGTCTTTTCTATATTATATTCACACTCGGAACACAAGTATTATGTGAAATACATTTATGATATGCATTGCCAATATCTTAGGTCGTGTTGTTGCATTATTTGGTATAACGATAAGAAAACGTAGACCATATCAAACAGAACAAGTTTTCTTATTGTTGTGATGTGGCTTCTCCATTTAGTGCCATGCAATAGCCTTAGGTGTCAAGCCAAGGAATTAGAGAATGGTGACAAGACTTCCAAGATGCTAGGTGTCACAAGGTGGCAAGCTTATCAATGATAGGTTGACACATGGAAGGTGACTAAGCTAATTGGAGAAGAAGTGTTGCCGGCAATGGTGTTATAAATAGGAGAGTTTATGGCTTTGTTGAATAATCCCAAATCAAATGTTCCATCTCCCACGTAAATTATGGTTTTGGGGGGTTTTTTGCTGTGAAGATTGTATGGTCTTTCTCCAAGACTTCAATTGGTTGCTATATAGACAAGTTGCAAGGTGGGAATTAGGTGAGGATCATTAAATCAGAATACTTTCATAGCAAGTCAATGGGTTGAAATTTCCACTCACTTGAGGTTGTCGCTATCTCTTTTGAAATTTCGGTTGATTTTTCTTGGCAGAAAATGTACACCACTCAATTATACATATGAGAAGTAAAAAAAATTAAATTCATAATCTCAAATAACATAATTAGAAACTTCAAACTTACAATAATAATTTGACAAGTACATTAAACAACAATTCTTGATAAATTGACAACGATAGCAAGCCACCAATCTGATCTGACAACATTAACAATGAAGAATTGAAGATCTGTAACAAACTAAGTCAGCAACTGTGAATGGACATCTTCAGCAGAAGAACTTCAAATATGCAATTTAACCATGAACAGAGTATTCATATATGAGACCAAAGCTATAATAAGGAATTAATCAAAGCAGAATAGTACTGAGAATTTACCTTCGAATTAAAGATGGAAATAAGATGGCCAACATAGCAATTAAATTACTAGACTTTGTTCAACAACTAGCTTTCTAAATTTTGTAAATGAAAGATAACACATACGTAATAGTCATTAGATCATGAAAACAAACCTATGTAATATAGTGCAAATAGACTAAAAAAATAAAAGAAGGTACATTCTTCAAGCTCGGCAATCTCCTTTTAATCCACTTCCAACGTAATGCATGCTCTTTTTGTTCGTATTCAGTCTTGACAACAAATTAGAACTTATACAATTCTAGAAGTCATGGAGCTCCTTAAATCATCCAGTACATGACCCCATACGCGAAAAGTAGACTCAGAAGAAACAATAGTAATGAGAATTGCTAAAATATCATGACCCATTTTCAAAAGAAAAGGGATCGAACCTATGTGAATTTAATTTCCGCTAGTCTAAAATCTTATTGGTGCAATAGAAGCAACAATTTTATTTCTTGTTTTTTCATAATTGATCTATAATATAGCAACAGATAGTGAAAAACCATGTGTTCTATTAAGAATAGATGAGCTAACATTCTCATAATCATCAAGGTAATCTCAAGAGAAATTTTCGAATATGCTTACTATCACGAGCATAAGAGCAATGGAATAAGCATGTTGCACATTGAGAAATGGTTGAACTAATGTTGATGCTCTATTTAGTAGTGATTGAGTTCAAATAACTCTTAAAATTATGAAATGATTCAATTTTCAATTTAAGGGAGTAAACTAAAGGAAATGTGTGCCGGCTCCTCCACTTTCGAAGGCTGGCTCCGCTACTGGTTACAGGAGGCACATTAGTACATGTGAGGTAATGTCGGCGTTTTTTCATGTGAAGTTAATCCAGTATTCGACCTAACCATTTGATTTTATTTAAGGACTACGAAAGCAAGATCATGTCATAGCATTGAGACTACAACAATTCTAGGAGATGCTAACAAGATATTGACAAGGAATAAGGCAAAACTCTACTAACCTTACACAGCAGGATGAGGAGGAACTATGGACAAGTAATCTCTGACATCGCTCCTAAGATTTCCAATCGGGGCAATCACAGATATGCTAATTTCTCGAGAAGTATCCAATTCAACTATCATGCCACCAATATAATACTCCAAACCCCGCCCCCACGCTGTTGCCTGCGTCGCTAAGCACAACTTGCCATCGCCCAAATCAAGCACAGCCTCCCATTCCGACTCCGCAACAAATTCAAAGCTGCCTCTGTTTTTGCAGGTGGGAGAGTACATCCAATGCACCGTCACGGGACACGCACCATTAGCCAAATCATGAACAAACAGAGAATCAACCAAACTATCGACCTCACCAGCAGAAGAAATCAGAAAGTCACCAACAACCACATGACACTTGTTGTGCCAGCGTCCTAATTTATTGCTTGAGAAACGTTCGGCTCTGTTAGAATCTGGATAATATGCAGTGAGTTGATAGCACATCAAGATCCGGCCGTTGCGCGGATCGGCCACAACAGGGCAGAGCAGATACTCACAATGATCTTTACCTGCCGATTCCGATTCCTGGAGCAGCGGTGGCGGGG
>JAYMSZ010000813.1:0-16990 GCA_036897665.1 Pelargonium citronellum
GATCAACTCGGAGACTCAGTCAAAGAAAAGTCGAAGGTTGTTGGAAAGAAGGTCAAGCCTAGTGGTGTGGAAGGGCGAGGAAGGAAGCACACCTCCAATCAGAAGGTCTCTAATGAATCTAATCCATTGGAATGCTAGGGGGGTCGCGGGCATCAACTTCAAATCTGTGCCCTTGTTAGTGTTCACAATCCGGATATGGTGTTACTTTCAGAGACAAAAGTCAGTGGTGATAGAGGGAGGCAGATTTTGAGTTTACTGGGATTTGATCATGTACTTATGGTTGATGCAATTGGAGTTGCAGGGGGGATGGATTTGCTTTGGGATGGGGCCAAGCTTCAGGTTCAGTTAAAAAAGAAAAATGCTCAAGCCATGGAGATGCTGGTGAAGGTACTCTCTTCTCAGTTAACCTTTCTATTATATGGTGTCTATGCTAGTACTTCACATTCCTTGAGGCTTAGCCTTTGGGAAGATATTAAGCTTTTGTTGTCCAATTATAGAGGCCCTGTTGTGGTGTGTGGGGATTTCAATGACATTTTCTCTCAAGCCGATAAGAGGGGTGGCCTTCCTTATAATTTTTCCAAGTCTAAACCTTTTGCTGATTGTGTCAATACTTGTGGGTTGATTGATATTGGTTTCTCTGGTCCTCGTTTTACTTGGTCGAACCTTAGAGAATTTTCCTCTAGGGTGGAAGAAAGATTGGATCGCTTTTTTGTTAACTTTGACTGGCTTGATGTTTTCCCTTTGTCTTCTGTGAAACATTTAGCTAGAATTCGATCTGATCATTGTCCTATTTTGCTTTGTTCTGTGGTTAAGTCTCCTTCTTGTTTGCTTAAGCCGTTTCGTTTTCACACCATGTGGTTGTCCCATGGAGACTTTTCTACTTTCTTTGCGAATGCTTGGGATAATCTGGGTGATGGTCGGATCCACTGTAAGCTTAGGGGTTTAGCTTTAGTGCTGGCCAGATGGAATAAGCAGGTGTTTGGGGATGTTAGAAAAAATCATTTGATCCTGGTGGAGCAGATTAGGCTTCTTCAGATTGAGTTAGAAGCTTGTCCTTCTGTTTCCTTGCTGGAAAAGGAAAGTGTTCTCAAGGATAGGTTGGTTGCTTCTCTTAAGCAAGAAGAGGCTTTCTGGCATTGTAAGTCTAGGCTTCTTTGGTTAAATGAAGGAGACTCTAATTCGAATTTTTTTCACTTAAGTACCAAAGTTAGAGCTAAAAGAAACTCCATTTCTAGGCTTTTGAGTCCTGTGGGAGTGGAGATTGTGGGAGAAGCTAATCTGGCTAGAGTTATTAGGGATCATTTTATGGGTATTTTTCATTCTTCTAACCCTCCTGATTGGGTCTCTAAGGTGTCTTTTTGCCATGTTTATCTTAAGTCCTTAGGAGCTATTCCTGGGGCTAATGAGATTAAGCGTGCTCTTTGGGATATGCACCCCCTTAAGGCCCCCGGCGTTGATGGGTTTCACCCGGGATTCTTCCAGCATTTTTGGACGTTAGTGGGGAGTTTTGTTGTTGCTGATATTCAAAACTGTTTTAGATGTTCCTCCATTCCCAGTGAATGGAACAAAACTCTTATAGCACTTATCCCTAAAATCCAGTCTCCGGAGTCTATTAATCAGTTTAGGCCGATTAGCCTTTGTAACTCGGTGTACAAAATCCTTTCTCGTGTTTTGGTTAATAGGCTTAAGCCTCTTATCCCGGAGTTGATTAATCCTGCTCAAGGGGGCTTTGTGAAAGGATGGAAAGCCGCAGATAATGTTATAGTGGTTCAGGAAATTCTGCACTCGATGTCCGTGAACAAAGGTAAATTGGGTTGGATGGCTGTGAAATTGGATTTGGACAAGGCTTATGATAGGCTTGAGTGGTCTTTTATTAAGACTATGCTTGTCTCTTTTAACTTCCCTACTCCCTTAATTGATCTTATTATGGCCTGCATTAGTACTACTTCCATTTCTGTGATGTTAAATGGGGGTATGACTGACTCTTTTGCTCCCTCTAGGGGCCTTAGGCAAGGGGACCCTTTGTCCCCCTACATTTTCATCTTATGCATGGAATTTTTGTCTAGAGCTATTGAGGCTAAGGTGAGAGAGGGGAGCTGGATTCCTTTTAAAGTGGGTAGAGTGGGGCCTAAGATCTCTCATGTTATGTTTGCGGATGATATCGTGTTATTTAGTTCGGTTAAACCTGAGAGTGTGAAGGCTGTTGATGATGTTTTAAAGGTGTTTTGCGAGAGGTCTGGGCAGATTATTAGTACAGTGAAATCTAAGGTGGTTTTTTCCAAATCAGTTTCTGTTGCTTCTAAACTTGATGTTGGAAATATCATCCCCTGGACTCATTGTACTAATTTTGGGTCGTATCTTGGCTTCCCCATTAAAAGTTCCCGTTTTCTAACTTCTGATTTTCACTTTGTCTTGGATAAAGTTAAGAGTAAGCTAGATGGGTGGAAGGCCAAGTTTTTATCTCTGGCTGGTAGAGCTACCCTCATTAAATCTGTCACTGCGTCTATCCCGAGTTATTATATGACTACCTTGTTGTTCCCTGCTTCGATTCTTAGAAAACTGGATGCTCTTAATAGAAATTTTCTCTGGGGGGGTAATATTGATAAAGTGGGTATGTCCAAAGTTAGTTGGGATAAGGTTGCTGCTCCTAAGTTTCAAGGAGGGCTGGGTATTAAGTTAGCCAAGCATAGGAATGTTGCTATTTTAGCTAAGTTGTCTTGGCAGGTTAGAGCTTGTGATCCGCATATTTGGGTGAATTGTATCAAGGCGAAGTATGGTAGATCGAAAGGAGGTGGGTCTATTATTAGGAAAGGTATCAAGGTTGCCCTCTCTTTAGTTGCAGCGGGTGAGCAGTGGTCGATTGGCAATGGGCTTACTGCCAATTTATTTTCTGATAGATGGTGGGGTAAAAGGTCTCTTAGGGAGGTGATTGTTGGTCCTCTTGCTAGAGATGAGGAGGTAAGGACTGTCAGTTCTATTTGGGATAGGAAAGGGGTTTGGGATTTTAACTCTATATCCTTTGTTATCCCAAGCTCGGTTAAATTTCAAATGCTGGCTATCCCGACCTTGCCTTCCTCTCCTGTTTGTGATTGTCGCTTTTGGGGGCCGGCTAAAGATGGTTCTTTTTCTATCAAATCTGCTTATGCCTTGAGCCTGGACAAGGGTAAGCATTTGGTTGATACTCCTCTTATGGATAAGCAATGGGCTAGTTTATGGAAGGTTAATTGTCATGATAGAGTCAAGTTGTTTGGTTGGTTGTGTTTACATAGGAGTTTGCCTACCAAGTGTTTTTTAGCTATTAGAAACATTGTTGTAGAGGGAGGATGTCATAGGTGTTTTGGGAGTGTGGAGGATATAGACCATGTGCTTAGGCTTTGTCCTTTTGCTTCTTGGATTTGGAACACTATTGGGGTTGATCTCAAGCTTTCGAGTCCCTTTGCTGTTTGGTTTTCTGATGCTATTCAAAATGTTTCTATCTCCACTTGGGCTGTCCCTTTTAATATTCTTTTCTTGTATACTTGTAGGGCTATTTGGCTGAGTCGTAATAATTGTGTTTTTAACTCCAATTTTGTTGGTCCTAGTATTGTTCTTCATCAAGCCAAAGCTCTTGCTCTGGAATTTTGTTTTATTGCTTCCCCTGTATTCTCTGGTCTTTCTGCCCCCCCTGCTTCGGCTTGTGATGTCCCTGTGTCTTGGAGTCCCCCGCCGGCTGGTTGGGTTAAGATTAATGTGGATGGCAGTAGCTTAGGTAATCCCGGGTTTTGTGGAGCTGGTGCGGTAGCCAGAGATAGTAAAGGTGACTGGGTTGGAGGGTCCTCTTCTTTTCTGGGTTGGGCTGGTTGTGAGCTTGCTGAGCTTTGGGGAATGAGAGAAGGGATAAATTTGGGTTTGAAATTGGGCTGCACTAATATTATTCTTGAGTTTGATGCTAGTTTTCTTCCTAGTGTTCTCTTCTTAGATGAACTTTCTGCTCATCCTTGGAGGTCTCTAATTATGGATTGCAGGGCAAAGTTGGAGAGTTTTAATGGTTTGGTGTTTCTTCAAATCAGCAGGAAGGCCAATAGAGTTGCGGATCTGTTAGCCAAATTTTGTTTTAATAGCCCTGTTGGCTCGGTTTACTTTCATATTCACCCGCCTGTGGGTGCGATTTCTCTTTTGTTATCTGACTGTAACCCAAATCTGTGTTTGGGAAACTTTGATAATCTTCCTCCTTAATCTTAGGCCTTGGTAGCCATCTCCTTTATCAAAACAAAAAAAAAGTACGAAATTAAATATTAAAAGATTCTCCAAAAAAAATGATTGGAAATATCATTCAAAGAACATTATATATACACAACAAAGTTGTGTTTTGATGTCTTATTAGTTAGCTTATTTTGTCTGGTTGGGTTAATTATTGAGTATGCTCATGTTTCCCTACTTTACTTTTTTTTTTTTGCCTTCATAATTTATACTATTATTGATATGCTCTTTGTTCACAACTCTAATTGCAGGAGTGCTATTTGTATATTGTGTCATAACTGTGAATAGTAATATTTGATATGTCTTCCAATTGTCTTGTTATTTATGTGGTAATAGATCCAAAGTCGCTAGGAGGTCACGAGTTCTAGTCTTGTCGACATTCTATATAAAATAATTATTCTTTTCTCAAAATAAGTGTTATATATTTCGTTTTAAAATAAATTAAGATAAAATTAATGTTGTACTATCTCTTTTCTGTCATCATCCACACATGGATGGATGCACTAGAGCTATAATGGGGACAGCTGCCCTCACAAAATAATTTTTTTTCACTATATTCCTTGTATTTATCAATTAAAATTCTTATATTTACTTATATTACTTTATAAAATTAAATTATTGTCCCCACAAGATATTATTTTTTATCATAATACTTTGATGAAAAATTTATTCTTATAATTTGCTCCCACAAAACAAAAATTCTGGATCCATCTCTGCATCCACATGAGTTCAAACGTAAGGAATACTAACAAAATTATTATAAATACTATTAATAATTCATGCATAACCAACATCTTAAAAAAAAATACAAAATGATTATTTTAAAGAAAAAATGAAGGTAAAACATAACACTTATTAACAAGAAAAAATTTGTGCATGAGTCGCGTAAAAACCGTTGATAATAATAGGCTTGTTCGTGAATGAGATAGTCACTAGTACTGTTTATATATATTCAAAGATTTTTCTTATCATGTTTCAATATTAGTTACATGTTATAGCTTATCAAGGCTACAGTTATATTTTCTTGAGATTGGTTGATCGTTTCTGGAAGTGTAATAACTTTAAATTGTTTCCGCTTATTTTGGACTGCAATTTTTGCAACCGCTCTTGACTACATCAAGATGATGACCTATCTAATCTTGACCTTTCTTTATAAATAATTTACTCATTAAACCCTAATGCTACCTCATCCATTACTAATCCCATTTGTTTTTTCTTCCTTTTTTGCTTACAGCAGCTTGCATGCTTTTCGTGTTAGTTTATTTTATTGTGTGTGTTTTTTTTTTCTTTTTTTGAAACTTTGTTTGGCTTTTTATGTTGTCGGGAATTGAGTTCTTGTTCCTTGAAATTGCTTTATGTTGTCGTTCACACATGGTCTTCAATTCTGAATGCTTATCTTATGTTGTTTTCTTGATTTTTCAAACGGCTACGCGCATGTGTTTTTGTTGCTATTTTTGGAATTCTGAGTCCTGTCTTTTTAAATTAATTCCACGTGAAAATAAAGTATAAGCTTTAAATAGATGTTAAAGAAAAGTTTAGAGATTACCGACTATAATTAGCATGTATTCTTTTAGATGCTTTTAGCTCCACTAAATGGTTTGCCATGCAGATATGTTGGCATCTTTTTGGTCTGAAAAATGAGTTGTTTGTTATTGTCAATTAATTTACAAATTTATAACTTTCATTTTTTTAACAGATTTATATATGCTCTCGATCACTTTAATTATTATATAGAAAAGAGTAATGATTAATGTCTCAAGCCATGCGATCAATAGATAGAACGTGTCACGTGTACAACTTAAATAGGACGTTTCACACTAAAAATTCATAAAAAGATAATAACTTCATATATATTAGATTATTATTTGTTGAAATTTACTTTTAAACACAAAAATATGATACATACACATGCATGTGTGTGTCACATAGATTATCATATTACTTTATACATAAAATTTTGTACAAAATTTTAGATATTAAATGTTCTCTATATAAAAGTTCGCTTCACTTGGACTCAATGAAACTCAAACTCAAATTCATAATTTTGTTCTATGAATGCCCAAAATTTGGAACTTGTTAATGCATACAATGGAGCACTTTCGAGTCTAAACAATTATGTTCATGATCAATCTGAAATTCATTTGGTCCAAGTGAAACAAACCAACAAACAATCCACAAGACTTTGTTATATGTTCGGGGTCATAATTTCGCATTTTCACATTGTTTAGAAAACATTTTACTATTTGAGATAACAATTTAATAGTTAAACTCCATTCTCTTCAAGAGCTTAAGTTTTTCACTCTCGGACCTGCCATCTATGGGCGTCAGGAGAGATTTGGAGCCACCTTACAACCTTCAAGAATCAGAAAAAGGGCGTCGAGCTTACATGAATGCCTACCATTTTGATTAATATCTTAGAGTCCATTTGTTATCTTGGATGGATTGTTCCAAGTCTTCTTCAACGTACATGACCGTTTTTGCAAATTTGGAATTTGGGAAGTAGCCGCTTTGGGAGAGTGACTACGCGGTCACTAAGAGACTTCTGAAAAAGTGTTAATTTTGCGGTCATGCTATTGTTTTTTCTATTTTGTACGCTGATTGTATCTCCACTGACGTGAAGAATGAAATCGAGTGTGATTTTCAATCAATTTTTCATATTGGAAGGAGTCGCGATAGTGATAATATTGGCTTCATCATTCCTTCTTATAGTTCCACACCTTGACAGATGTAATAGTAACATTTTAAGTATCGTGGGTAGTTCTAATCTTGTGGCCTAAATATTTTGGAAAAGCATATTTGAATAGTATTCCACCACTTGATCTTAAAATTTTAACTGATTTTGAATAAGATCTACTTGAGTTTGTGCTCTTCTCCATGAGTAGAGGAGGAGAAACTCATTCGGCAACTTCTATTAGACGTTTGAGGTAGGTTAATAGTAGAGTTATAGAATACATCACGAATGAGGTTTTTAATATTACTCTACTATTTATTGAAATGACTTATGATTGTTCCAAGTAACATCGTTCAAATTTGTCTATTCTTATTGTTATTTCAATCGTTAAAAGTTGCATCACCTTATTTACAATCAATTTTTTTCATGAATACACCAAATTAATAGGAAATGATCCCTTAGAATCGCAAAGAAAGAAAATAATTATAAAATGATCAGAAACGGAAAAAATACATCATTAGCAACACAAAGTAATATTGTCAGAACAAGATTATTAATAATTGAGAAGAAAATTGATTAGGTGCATAAAGCATCTATTATTGTTATGAAAATGGTTGTCATGTGGTCCCCAACAAATGCTTTATGGTTTAAAAGCTTGACTCGAAAAATTCAAGTCGTTGGGATAAATATATATTTTATTACATTGTACACCACTGTAGACTTGGACTGTGGTCGACAGTTAAAGTAATTATATTATGGGTATATTCCCATTTATCCGGAGAAACAAAATTTAATATAATTTGTTGCTATGTCTTATACAAAACCGTGTCATACATATCCATAAACATAACTACAATTAGTTTCTAACTATCCCAATGATCGGTTCTTGATTTCACATGCTGTTCACTAATGTAAAGTTATTTTTGTAGGTTACTTTTAATGACATGGATTAATTTGTGTATAAACTTACTCTTTCACATCAAGCATGAAATTAAATTGATGATTTCTTTATTAAAAAAGAAAAAGAAAAAGTCCATGCATATGTTTTTAAGTGGTTGGCCTCTCATCAGCTTAGATTGGATTAAACGGTTTAAACGTTTTAAATTAGTTTTGAGATCTCGAGCTCTAGTCTCCCTGCTAACGTCTAATGGTATAAGATGATTTATTCGGATTTATAAGAGAAAACTATCCGTATTGTATTGCTCAACTGATTAAGAAAAAACTGGACTCTCTACCTAGCTAAGTTGAGAGTTAGAGTAAGTAATCTCAGCAACAATTTTGAGGCCCACTAAACTTTTCTTTTGGGCTTTCTTGACCAATCATTGTTTCTTAATTCTGGGCCCAAATCTCCTCACTTTCTTTACCAGCATTAAAGTTACTTTTTTTGGGCCCAACCCTTAACTACATAGTCTACATATTCCTATTTAATATTTGGATCATGGAACAAAAAGATTTCATATTTATATACGCTTGGTCTATTTCAAACTATAATAATATATTTTTCATTATTTATTTTAACTTTAAAACTAATCATCCACTCTTTTTAAAGATAAATTCTCAGATGATTTAACAGAGTCACACACTTGTTAAATAATGATAAAACAGAGCAGAGCAAAACAGACTCAATGAAATTTGTTTTCCTTGTGATATAATTATTAAACATGAAAAATCGTTTTCCTTGTACATGTACATAAACTCTACATAGTGTAAAATCTTTATAACATGAATACAAAAATGGAAATAATATGATTATTTTGTTGCCTATATATACAAAGAAAACAAGTAATTAGTCGTTCTTGATCACTCCCATTTTTGAAGAAAACGGTATCAAGGACCAGTCATCACCTGTGCATATCTAATTTCTTGCAACTGTAACAAACCTCAGATTCGAGTTTCAACGGTCGTTTTTGTCATCATCTTCATCTTCATCTTCGCGATCCTCGTAGTTAAATGGCAGAGGGACTGATTTAAACGCCCGGAACTTGCCAATGTTTGTTAAATGCTCATTTTCCAACCTATACGAGATCATTACAAAATGTGTAAGTTCCCAAACACACTAATTTCATGTCTTGTTCGTAGTTTCTGGTCGCCGATCATAAATGAACATGAAAACTCGAATATTACCTGAAGAAATTCCATACTCCGCGGCGAAAGATCTCAAGGCTGGCAACAATTGTGGAGTAGGCTTGGCTGTGCAGTGAAAAGCCATTGAAATCCAGCACAGTTTCTACCCAAGCTAACCTCAAGAACACATTCATAACCTGCAAATTAATCATTATCAGCATAATATATGAAATCAATTAACAATTTATGAGAAACAAATATTATAATCATTAGCTTGTTCCTCGTTTACGTACCATGGCTGCATAGTATATGCTCTTGTAAGGAACAAGAAGCTTGTCTCTCAACCAAGGGTTCTTTGATTTCCTGTTGAGAACTCCCCAATCGTATACCAAATCCCAATACGCAACAAATATTCCTACACCAACCAGCAAAACCCATGCCACCACTTTCCAAGAAACACTGTCTTTGTTAAAATTGTAAGCTGTTCTTGCACAAACCGCCACGATTGTCAAGAAATATTTCGAAGCATTCCATGCTTGCAATCCATCTTTCTCCTCAACTAGCCTTCTCATGCACTGAACAAAACACCAAAAAAAAAAAAAAACAATATTAATACATTAGCGTCACGTACTTACGACCTAAAAAATATATACATGTAACGTGAGAGTCCCGTGCATTGAGCTGCTCGTTGTTAATTACCTGACAGAAGCGCAACCAAAATGGGAGGCCGGCGACGATAAAGTAGAAGATGTTGAAGACATTACTGGTAGAGCAAGTGTTGTTTCTGTTCTTGTAGCCTCCCCAACCATAGTAGCAAATGTAGAACTCAAGACTCCTAAAGGCTTGCACTTGGCTACATAATTGGTCGGCCAATATGAAATCCGGAAGTGTGACCTTGAAGAAAGGAGCTAGGAGGGCGCGAAATAGGGTTTTGATGAAGAAGAAGCGGCTCGACCGGTATATGATGTTCAATGGGCACAACAAAATGGTGATTACAATCTGCAACAGAAACAAAAATGAAGGCAGGACAAACATTAAAGACCGTGTGAGACATATATTGAAACCGGAAATATCAACATTATTAATAGAGTTTCACTTGCGTCAATATATATAACTCAATTAGTTTATACTTTTTCATCGTGAGACTTTTTAGTCAACACTCCCAGGCCCCAGCCCTCTTATATATATGAGCTTCACATTTTTCTTTATCGGTAAATTCAATACGTGCACAGTCTTAAATCAACACATGTGCCACATGCAAGATCAAAATCTGCTATATAATATCATATTAGACTTAACTTCAATACTAAAAGTTGAGTTGGTAGGTGAAGGGCCGGACTAGTATTTTGAAAATTGGATTTGGAGTTGATATATAGGTTGAACCAACTAAATCTAATTAACAAACTAACACAGTATATATGGAACAATATTAAAATCTTACCACAAGCAAGCAGAGAGGTAGGAATTCAGTGTAATCAAGAGTAGGGTTCATGTCCATGTCTAGGTTTGCAAGCACAGATGCTAATGCAGCAACTGCAAGACCAAAACTCAGGAGAAACACTTCTCTGTATCCTAATTCACTTCCTTGCTTGAAACCAAATATAAATGAATAGTTCACTCTGTACTTCCTCCAGTAGAATATGCTCCCTCCATACATCAACATGTGTAGAACAATAAACAAATACAAACTGCAAAAACAAAACAAAATTCTATTTCTCTTAGGATCCATCAGACAATTTATATATGTATCATTTTTATAGTCTATTTGTTCTTTTTTGTTGTTTGTGTGTTTTTGTACTTTTATTTATGGTGTATATTAACCTGTAAAGAGGAAACAATGTTTCCATGTATTTGGTGGTTCCCGGTTGATTCACAATATTTCGAACATGAATGATTAGAACAAGAGCAAATACTAGAGCCGCTGCACAACCCGCAAAGAATCCTGTGAAAAAATTAGCCAACAATATAAGTGTTAAAGTTTCAAATGATCATTCAACTTATAATTATTAATTAGTAAGAAATATACAAATTAATGGTCTTAATTAGTCTATAATTAAACTCAATGAAACATAAACAATATTACCTGTGGAAAATGTTACTTTATGCTTTTCTCTCTTTGCTTTTGGTCTCAAGATCCTCATGGCTTTACTTGAGTGTGAATTTGCAAAATGCTTGATAAAAGTTGTCTCAACTCTCTCCATTAGCTTAGTCACCTAAATTAATTCAAGGTCACATATATCAAATTCTCTGCAAATAACTATGAGTTTAATTGAATAATTCATGTTTTACATATGTATTCCTTATTAATTTTATTCAAAAATTCTAGTAAGTCATTTTTTTAGCTCAAAATAGTTTAGGACAAGGTGGGAAATTGTGTTCCCAAGTCGTATTAACGTTTTGAAAGTTTAGTATTATATGTACGTTATATAGGTTAATTCGGATTCGACCCGATTATTAAACAGAATGATCATCAACTACACAACATGAACATGAAACGTTTATAAACGGGTGACACAACATGACACAAACACGTTTAGATATAATTGAGTTTAAAATTATATAACCGACCCATTTGAATAAATAATAAGTTGATATTGACCCGGTCGACACAGCTAATATATAATTTGATCGAACTGTTTATTTCGTATAGTTCATTTTGTACACTAAATGTTTAAAATTTTACATCTTTATACTTAGATGAGAAAAAGTCAATAAAAGAATTACGCAAACAATTGAACACGACTCGATTAAGCTGAACTTAAATTTACTTAAACAGTCGGCCCTAACAACCAAGTAAATTATTATTAATATTAATTAATCCTTTATATATGGATTTAATTATTATTATTATTAATTAATCCTATACACACACACACGTTACCTCCTCAGAGCCGCCAAGGAAGGAGTTGTCCACCATCTTCATATAAGCTTTTGATGCATTTGTTGAAGTAATCTGAAAGAATTAATTACACCCAGAAACACAAAACGTAAATAAGGAACAAAATCTAATTAATCTCCCAGGTCTAGTTAATTAATTTCTTATGTACGTACCTTATCGTACTTCTTCATGATTCTTGAAATTGCTGATATATTCAAGAAACTGTTTCACAAAATCATTAGTAAAATGAGTAAAGAATTAAATATACAAAATACTCTTAAAAGTAAAAAAGAAGAAGAAGGGTATTATCATGATTTTAATACTTTTCATTCATTGATAAAAATCGTACATGAGTTTCTAAAAATTAGGTTTTTTCCCTCGGTACTCTATGTGTTATTGTTCAACGAACTTGGTAAATTATTTTGTTGACAATTCGTGCATAGATAGTTAATTTAAAATAGAAAATACACAATTATTTTGAAACGGAATAATTAATAAAATTGCGCATTTATATTATTGAGAGCAAGGAGCGTAAACGAAGAATTATCTGGCTTAATGTAAGTCACTAATGAGATTGTGACATCTAATAAAATTATGGATCCAACGGGACGTTCATATGAGTTAAATTATGATTTAGTGTCCTGAATTTATTAGTTTGATTTACCGTAAGTCAAGAAAATCATAACTCATGTTTCTTATTTTACTGCAAGTGATAATTAACACTGAAATTCGAGTTTTATATCATTTTATTATTTATTTACTAACGGATGCATTTCTTATGTTTTCAAAATTAAATATAAAAATATTAAACACAATTATTAGTATTTCCTAACATTTACCTATAGTTCTTGAGAAGGCTGAGCTTGTTATAAAAATGAACGAAGGCCTTCTTGAGGTTGTCCTCAACCTTCTTGAGAGTCTTAGTTGTGAAGCTCAGCTCTGTGTCTTTAGGAACCTTGAGAAACCCTTTAATGGTGGAAAGTGGAGTCTCCAGATGGTCCTGCAATTTCACATTGCTCAGTATCTCCATTGGAGGCGTCCTCATTTCCTGAACACAGCTCTCTTTTGTTTCTTCCTCTCCAATCTCCTCGTCGCCGCTCTCTCTCTCCTTTTCTCGCCCGACATGAAAGCTCGAATCTTCATCAATGGCGTCCATGTGGTTTTGTATCATTCCTACAAGTCAACCATTGTATTACATGCAATATTTTTCTTCAACCACCTACGTGCGCACAGCTAAGTGCACAATAATTCACGATTCTTGTATTAGCAAAAGTTGTTATACTTTTTATTAAACTTTAGGGCACGTCTTTAGCTTTCTTGCATGTTGATTATAAGGTTTGAAGCCAGGTGGTTAAAGAGGGACGCGTGATCCACTTAGACCACCAAGTAATACACACGACTCTCTTATTAACCAACCATGCACAGCTCTATAGGTTGTTAAAGGATGAACCACTTTGAACATCAGGTGATATATACGCGACTCTAAATAATAACGTTATATTATTCATCAAATGTAAGGACACACCTTAACTGTTTTATGGTTGATTCTAAAGTTTGAAGTCAAGTGATCGAAGAGGGACGAGTCATTTTGGCTATTGAGTGATATAGAGTAATAACTGAAAACTTACCGCTTCTTGAAATTTGATTGTTTGTTTCAGCTTCCTTGTCGAAGACTCCATGCGGTTTCTCAACCTGGATTCGGAAAGCAATCAACGCATCCATCTGTTTGTTGAGCTCCTCCGCCTCGAGCAACGCCTCGTTCACCTTCGACTCGTAAAACTTCTCCACCTTGTTGAACTCGCTGTCTAGAACTCCAAAAAAAGTTTCTTCACGCTCTTCGTTCTCCCCTCCATCAGGCATGAGAGTGGTCTGATAGCGAAAGCTCTCAGACCCCTCTTTCTTTACAGGTCGTACGTGAATGACCTGACTTTCGATATCTTCATGATCATCAACATGCTTGGTTTCATGTCTGTGGATGATCAACCCGCTGAAAGCTCTGTAGCGGGAAATTTGTCGCGACAGGGAGGCTTCCATAGGCGGCCTCCCTGTCTGCTTGTGAGTGCGGAGGTCTTTGAGGAGCTTCTTGAGATGGCTGTAGTTCACGTAGGCTTCTTGCCATTCCGGCACTGTTTGTGCCACAAATTCTCTACCAAACGTCATGTAATTGCTCGTTTAACGTACCAAAGAAACAGAAAATAAGGGTGGTATAGAAAAATATTTGGTGGTGAAAAGATGTGTGTGTGTTGGGAGATCCAGAAAGGTCAATATATAGATTTTTTGTGACGATGGGTTGAGAGTTTAAGAGTTGACATTTTGAAATTTTGATGTACGGCATTTCAAGAGAAAAAAAAGGTTAAAGAAACGCACATTAGGTGCATAATATTTCAATTATATGCTGTAGCATTTACGGAAAAAGCCAAAAAATAAAATATAGAACTGTCTCAATCAAAAAATTGAAATATATAAATCTAATAGAGTATATTGCAGCCTCCAGGAGTGACGCAATGGTCAAGACACGCATCTTTATGTGAGAGGTCTTGGATTCAATTTTCAATACGTTGGGTGGAGTGGGGTTTTGGGTTTAAAGGGGAGAGCTACCCCATAATTTTGAGGACGTAAAAGGATAGAGTGAAAAAAAAAGTATTCATCGATCAAAATCGTGTAATTGTTAAAGTTTTCATTTACCTCTAATATTATAATTTTTATTTCAAATATAGATTTATGAACTATGAACAAAATTTATCACTCAATATTAATATTTAGAAACTCAAAAGGAACTAGAAATAAATAGGGAATGGCATGATTTTATTGCACAATTCACCTTAAAAAGAAAAATTAAAAAGAAGAACCTCATTTTGTGCTCGAATATTTGACTTAAGCTCTGAATGACTAATTACTGACTTTTTCATGTTGTTTTTCATTGATGGAAGGCAAGTTTCTTTTTCCTTTGGTTAAGGAAAATGAGTGTAATTCTCATGATCTTATCCAAAATTCATGTATAAGAAGCGAAAGAATGTGGATTGTGGACTTGTGAGACAATATGTTCCGTTTTATATTACTCAAAAACTTAAATTTATTGATGCAAGTATAATATTAAGGCAAAAAACTTACATTCTCAAATTATAACAAAATTTCGGTTGGTATATTTGCCCAACGATCAATACTCATCACTCTATCGTGACTTAAATCGCCATGAGATTAAAATTGGCTCAAGGTGGAGTGGGATTCGGCATAAACCTATAGCTAAATATGGTTGAAATGATACATGCGTCTTGAACTATTAAGTTATCCTAAAAATAAAATAAGTGAAATTCAAAAACTAGTTACAACAATTTTTTAGCTCAACATTGCTCCAAATCTACTGCATAAAATTTTGTTTAATTTTGAAGAATTTTAGTTGTAAATAATCCCCAAACATAATTAAACATGTGATTGTTTATTTTTACATTTTTTTTTTGCGACAACCCCACTAAAATTAAGTGGTTAAGTCTATTGCATATGTGACAATGTAACAACTAACAACATAAACATGAAAGAAAAAGTTCATAAACAATCCAAATATTATTAATTTCATAAATAGAAAACACTATTTGAAACTAAAAAAATAATAATATAAATGTTCCAAATAATAATAAGTATGTACGTTACCTCAATAAACAAATATTCACCAACGATGGAGTGATACATTTTTGTTATGGAAATTATATTTGCGCATGTGGTGACGATGCATTCAAATTAGTTTCATACAAATTTACTACTAAATTTACATTTAATTTACAATAATTATGTGGTCAACGAAAGAGAAGAGCTGTCTCTTATCTCCTTAATTCCATAGATTAGCTGGGCATGGCAATGAGTCCTTATCTTTTGCAGAATTAGAGGAAGGAAAGAGACGAGCTCTTACGTATTACCCTAAGAATTCAACCTTATCAGTCCACGTATCATCTGACAATGCTTCATCTCTAAATTATATTTATACATTATAAAACTAAGAAAATAATATATATTTACCATATTCTTCTTTATTTTTCTCTGCACAAATTATTAGTTTTTATTTATTTCACGTTTTGGTTCCAATTTTAACGGAAACTTCACATGTAAACCAAGTCCAACTCTAAGAACTCATAATTGATAATAAGAACATATTGATTGAATTTTAAATAAAAAATATATAACTAATGGAGTTGGGAAGTCAACTTCAGCAAAGTCATTAGCCTCTCATTTATAGGACACTGCACATCGAGAAAAATTAGATAAATGAATTAATATATAAGAGCATCAAATACTTGTGGATATTAAATTGTGTTAAATATGAGAGACTAGCACAAGTTGCAAAAAATTTACTCAAGAGAGTTTGATTTTTAAATTCATTCACAATAAAATAAATTGTCCGGTGAATATGGTATGGTATCGTGTATGTTTTGATAGCTTGAATTTAAATATTCCAACTTGATATTTTCATTTATTCTGATAAAACAAAACAAAATTGAGTGCAACCTCTAATTTCTAATTTATGTGTGGGAAAGTAGGTAGGTATGTATACAATAATAATTGTTGTGACCTATCGATTTGTTGTATTCTAGTGTCTAATGATCCATCTCTTAAAAGACAAATGCACCTTGATGAAATTTGGGAGATGAGTAGTTTATAAAATATTAAACTTATGTTTAAAATGTAAAGATGTCATAAGATGGAACAATCAAGTGTACATTATTAGTTACAGAGTTATTATTTGTAACTAAAAAATAGATGCAGTTTCGGTGTTGTGGGTATGTGCCCCAATTAAATTTTGTTATTTTCTACAAATAGTTTATATTTTCGTTCTTACACTTGGGTTTTGCCTATAATTTATCAAAATTTTAATTTCTTCTGAATAAAAACACTTGAATTTTGCCCTAAAATTTGATTAATTTTAACTTTTACATAATGATCTCAATATATGAAAATTTAAGTTAAAAGTAACGAAAATCTTTTAAATTATTAATAGGGGAAATGACATATGGGGATCCATTTTGGGTGTTCCAAAACACATGAGGTATCAAAAATAAAAGGGTTAATTATTTCCAGACCCTCTGGACTTGTTTTCATTTGAGAGTTGACCCCTGCTTAGGGTTTTGCCTCCTTTCGATCCCTGGACT
>JAYMSZ010000814.1:0-16987 GCA_036897665.1 Pelargonium citronellum
AGGGGGTGAGGCTGGCTGTGAAGCGATCCCCACGACTGTTAACCAGTGATTTGGAGAGAACATTGCAGCCAAACATTCAGCTGTTTGTGAAGGAAGGAGTTCCTCGGGATGCTATTGCCCATTTCTTTATGACGCACACAAGGATGATGCAGTCAAGGGCTGAGAGAATGGCCCGTGGGATCAAAACTGTGAAACATGAATTGAGCATTCCCATTGACCCGACTGCTGCTCCCAGCACGTTCCTAAGTGCTGTTTCTGTAATGCTTTCACTAGGTGTCTCAGTTTGGGAGAAGAGAGTCACGCTTATCAAGACTTTGTTTGGCTGTTCCCAGGAGGTAGTTCTGTACATTTTCAGGCTCTATCCTACTTGTTTTCATCTTTTAGATGAGACATTGAGGAGTAAAGTTGATTTCTATTTCAACACTGTCCAGTTCAAGCCACAGGTCATCATTACTAGCCCCAACTTACTTGGTCTTTCTTTAGATAAAAGGATTCGTCCGAGGTACAATGTTTTCAAAGTTCTGTTGTCTAAGAAGCTGCTCGCAGAGGACTCTAAACTTCCTCAGCTGTTCAATTTAGGGGAGGAGAAGTTCGTGGACAGGTATGTCCTTCAACATTTGCAGCAAGTCCCAAATTTGTTGGAAATGTACACCAAAGACAAAATGAACAAGAAGACTGGCATTTCACCATGAACAAGTATGTTGATCTCTTCATTGTAAAACACTGTTTTTTTATTCATCTTCTTTAGTTGATTTCTGTTACTCTTGGCGACTGTTATGTGGTGATTATTATGTGTTGTATCAGGATGCATATAGAAGATACGGATTATCTAAGTGAGGATCTTGCTGTTTAAATTTTAAGCAATTTCCCAATATTTGATCAGAGCTTATTAGTTTCTTCATGAAACTGGTAGTTTTCAACACACATATATATCGCCTCCCTTTTGTACTAATTAAAAAGTGTTCTGTTTTAGTCCTCTTTTCTTCAACTTCAGCACCATTTTGTGCCTTGCTTATGATGACCTTTAAATTTCAACTTCTAGTTCTTTGGAACTTCAATGCTAATCACATAAGCAATATTTTTCTTTTTCTTTATCAGATTCCATTTTCTTACAATTTGTAAATGGACAAAATTGCTTTTATTTGTAGCTTTGTACAACTGTCCTGGTGCAAATTTTTACTATAGCTGAGCTAAGACACAACATAATCTTTGAATGTATCTGGTTTTTTGCAGGTCCTGTCACAAACTCAAGAGTCAAGACCTCAAGTTAGAGAGGCATGAACTGAACGGTGTGTACTCGTGGTATTGGCTAATGTTGCCTGGATAGAATAAGAATCTAGTTAAGTAGAGCTATTTTGCAGCAAGGTTGCTGAAAGGGGGAAATGGACTATTTGTGATGTGTTTTGAGTGAAGGATCTTTAATTGTAGCTTAATTTGAATTTTGTAAGATTTGATTTTTCATCTGGACAATTCTTCCCCTCTTGCACCTTCTTTTGTAAACTGCCAGCATTAATATATTGGGTTGATGTTGTTCTGTTTAGTGTATTGACATGTTCTCTTTTGATTATAGAGTATGCAGTTTCTTGACCAATAACCTGTTGTCTGGCCCTTCTGGTTTCTTTTGATTTTGGGTGGCTGCAACCAGAGCCCATTTTCTTCTAGTTTGAGCTCACAGAAATTGTGTTTGAGCTAAGCCACCAATACAACACTTCCCTCGGTTTTCCAATCTTATTTACCCGTTTCCTTGTCGATTCAGATGCATGAAAAAATCGTGTATTGGGGTCACAATTTTCTAATCACATCACCTTAGCCTTTTGTTGCCAGTATTTTACTTGATTCTCTAATAAACCTAAATATTTTATATGTCGCAACTTTGCTTCCCTACTGGCCCGTTATCAAGCCTTTCTAGCATCCATCGGATGTCTCCTCCTCAAGAACATTTTATCCCGAACTAGGTCCCTGAAGACTCAAAACTGTTTGTGGAGGACATGTCTGTTCATTTCGGTTTGATGCAATTTTAGGACACATTCTCTCCATCCCTCCTCTTCCATTTCTGGTCATCTCTAATCTATGTTTCTTTTTCTTCATAGACAGCTTCCTTAACTGTTAGAGACGCATTGGAATGAGCTCACTGAACATGATCAACCACAAACCTGTTAACTATGAATTCCTCATTATGCAACTAGTCACTCAAACCTCATTCAATTCTTGTGTATTACCGTGCCTGTTTTTCATTCTTCAATGTCGTTCCGTACTAGTGACTTTTGGTTATACGCACAAAACCAAAAAGAACCTTAACTAACCGCTTATACCATTCAAAAGACTCGTCAAGACGCTAGAACTAACCGTTTAATACTTTATAAAATTGCTTTTATACTATGAACTCATGACCTCCCATAGAGAGACTTGTGTTTTTTTACCAATATTGAATTATTCTTTAGAGAATATGTCTAGTCTCATATTTAAGAGATTGGAGTTTAGATAATCACTTAGAGCTTGTTTGGGTTGTCTACCTCAATTTTCTGGAAAGGTAACTGAAATAAATTAAAATTATGTAGAGATTAATATTTTGTTTGGTAACTTAATGTGAATGAGGTTGAAAATGAATTATGAGTTATGAGATTGTTTGATAAATTGTATAACAGTGATAATATAATTTTGAATTTACCAAAACGTCTTTTGATGAATGAATATTTATTGCGTCATTTGAATTAGAATTCGGTGATATATATATATATAATTTGTTTTGAGACTTTAAGCTGCATATTTATGGTATAAGTTATTTGTGGGTAAATTTGTATCTAATTGAGGTAAAATGTATTCTATCTCATTTCAAATAAGTTAATGTTTAGGGTCAACCCTTGACGCACATCCTATAGCAACGAAGTGAAAGTCTAACATTAACACATTTTGATTGACCGAAAGCATAATTAAAAATCTTCTAAATATGTATATCTAGATATGTAAGTAAAATTATGTATATATATCGAACTATATGTCGACCCATATTACATTTAGATTTACTACACCCGTTAAAATATAATGGCTTATCGCACGCACACTTATAAATAACCAAAACCCTAAAGGATGAGCCGTTGAGGCACATCTCCGTCGACTTGGTTTCTGCTCCTGCTGTTTTCGTTGCTGCGATTTTTCATCAGCAATGGCTAAAATTCCGTTTAAAAATCTCATCTTTATGATGCAAAAGCATCTACCTTCATCTTCATTGTCAAAATCAACTTCATTCACAGCTGATTATCTGGTGAACTCATGTGGGCTTACCAGACAATCAGCCATTGCTGCCTCTCAGAAGCTTCGCCTCAACGAAAAAAACATCCAGGGATGTGATTCAGTACTCCATTTGCTCAAATCTCACGGATTTGAGAATACCCATATCGCCAAAATTATCCAATGATTTGGAGAGAACATTACAGCCAAATATTGAGCTGTTTGTGAAGGAAGGAGTTCCTCGGGATGCTATTGCCCATTTCTTTATGACGCAGCCAGCCTATATGCAATCAAGCGCTGAGAGAATGGCTGATGGGCTCAAAACTTTCAAAGATCAGTTTGGTATTTCTGTGGACCCTGTTGCTTCTTCCAAAATCTTCCTAAAGGGTGTTTCCACAATAGCATCTATAGGTGTCTCAGCTTGGAAGACAAGAGTGCAGCTCTTGAAGAGTTTATTGGGTTGTTCTCAAGACGATGTTCTGTCCATTTTCAGGCGCTATCCTTCTTGTTTTGGTCTTTCAGAGGAGACATTGAGGTTTAAAGTTGATTTCTATTTCAACACTCTCCTGCTGGAGCCAGATTTCATTATTAATCACCCCAAATTACTTGGGATGTCGTTAGATAAAAGGATTCGTCCAAGGTACAATGTGTTCAAGCTTCTGTTCTCAAATGAATTTCGCTTTCCAGGCTGTTCACCATCAGTGAGGAAAAGTTCCTGGGTCAGTATGTTACTCCGCATTTGGAGCAACTACCAAGTTTGTTGGAAACATACACCAATGACAAAATGAAAAACAAGACTGGCATTTCACCATGAACAAGTATGTTGAGCTCTTCATTGTAAAACACTGTTTTTTTATTCATCTTCTTTAGTTGGTTTCTGTTACTCTTGGCCACTGTTCTGTGTGTGGTTATTATGTGTTGTTGTGTCAGGATTCATTAAGAAGATGCTGATTATCTTAGTGAGGATCTTGTTTTTTTAGGTTATAAGCAATTTCCCAATATTTGATCATGGGGTTCAAATTCAGAGTTTGTTAGTTTCTTCAAGAAACTGATACTTTTAAATACACATATCTATCACTTCCCTTTTGTACTAATTAAACTTTTAAATTTCAACTTCTAGTTCTTTTGAACTTCAATGCTAATCACATAATCTATCTTTTTTCCTTTACAGATTCCATTTTTCTTACAATTTGTAAACGAACAAAATTGCTTCTATTTATAGCTTTGTACAACTGTCCTGGTGTGAAACTAAGTCTTGGGGTATACAAATTTATACTATAGCTGAGTTAAGATACAATGTAATCTTTGAATGTATCTGTTTTTTTGCAGGTCCTGTCACAAACTCAAGAGTCAAGACCTCAAAGTTAGAGAGGCATGAAGCATTGGCTAATGTTGCGCGGATAGAATAAGAATCAAGTTAAGTAGAGCTATTTTGCAGCAATGATGCTCAAAGGGGGAAATGGACTATTTGTGATGTGTATTTAGTGAAGGATCTTTAATTGTAGCTTAAATTGAATTTGAAAGGTTTGATTTTTCATCATCTGGACAATTCTTCACCTGTGGCACCTACTTCTGTAAACTGCCAACATTGATTTTTTTATCATTTGTAAGGTTGAGGTTGTTCTGTTTTGTGTGTTCACATGATCTCTGCTGACAGTAGATTTGTGTTGCAGATACAGATTCTTGACCAATGATCTGTTTTTCTGGCCCTTCCTTCTGGTTTCATTTGATTTTTGGTGGCTGCAACCACAGCCTATTTTCTGCTAATCTGAGTTCACAAAAGGATTTTGTGGTATTAATTTGGTTTCATTTGAGAGGTACTCTATGCTTCAAATATTATAAAATTATTTACAAATTTGGATTTAAGCACCCTCAAAGATGTAAGATGGGCCTTTCCAAAGGTCCGTCACTAGCTTAACGGGCCTACGGATTCAAGTGTAAATAACATTACAATTTGGGCCTATGAATGGTCTTTCTTTTCTTTTCTTTTTTCTCTTCTACACCTCTTATATTTGTTATCTCAAAAGCCCAATACAAAAATTAATTCTCCAATTTTTAGATGACTATAAGAATTTCAGTAAAAAAAATATTAATAACTGAGATTTAACCATTGTTAGAAATTATTATACCCAATGAAGCACTTTCTGCTGACAAATTTATTAACTATTGTATCATAGATAACTGATAATTAATGGCTTGGGTGAGTTTACGTCATAGATATTTCCATCAATTTTTGTATGCAACTCGTTTGACTCTGTCATCTTGACACACTAAAATGCACTTGTTGTTTCCTACACTTGTTAGCTAGGAAATCTTTCACAAAATGTTTTAAGTTTACATCTTGAGAGCATACCAAATCTTGGAGATGCATAAGCGAGATAGCTCACCGTAAAACGGAGACCCCAAATGTGTTTCAAAACGTTGTCTCAACCGAAAAACACAAACGTTAAACTTGCTCAATTTCATAATTGAATTCAACAAAAGTCGTATAGATATAAATAGCATGTATTGATGACTGGAATCTATAAAGTGGTGTAGTAGTATGTATGTATGTGTGTAGGTAGTGAGTGAATAATTATAGCGTTTGTGTTGCCAGCTAATTACTAGGTATAGGTTTTGAGCAAGTGATGATTTTGAGCTACTTACCTTGTGGAAAGTGAGCCATTTTGTTTGAGCAAGTGTATGATGGTTGTGTCCAAGTAGCTAGCTAGGCTAGGTTCCTAGTTCCTACTACAACAACAAGAATAACCAGTCATATATGTATGATGAATATGATTATGGAGGCATTATTATTTGTAAATGATGGGTCCTACTTTGGTTCTCGACAACATGAGTACAAATTAAGGCCCATTAAGGTTCCTCACCATGTTCTTGAACTAGGTCTTGTTTGGTAACAGTTCTGACAGACACACCTAATTAAATATTGTCGCAATACATTTGTGGAAATGAAACTCTCCGCTTGGATCTAAATTTTTAATAAAGTGTTATTATATATGTTAGCAATGATTTAGTCTAAATCAATTAATAATATTGTTTTTGAGCTATAGACTCATCAATGTATATTACTATTTTCACTCGAGAAAATATATTTGTCTTTGAAGATGAAAAATAGAGATAAGAGGAGGTTTGATAATAGACATGTTGGAAGAGAAATGGAATTGAGCTTGGTATATACTTATCAACATTTTCTAGCAAATCCCCTAAATCAGACTTAATTAAAGCACCTAATAGATATAGGCATTGAGACAAAGAACCTGACTCACATGTGACACCATCATAAAACAAAATATATATGGTTTATAATATATGTTACTAAAATACAATAAATTATTGCAATTCATCAAAATTATTCTTAATTTTTAAATAATAAATATCATATCATCTAAATGTGTGTATCTTTTTTTTTTCTTTTTAGTAAAACTGTGGATATTTAGCTTAATTATAATTCATTAATAATCGGTATATGTTTGACCTTAACAAATGCATTTTAAAAGGGTAAAAAAAACTATTGTGAATTAAACACATTTATACCAAGAACACATGCTCAAAAGGTCTGCATGTTTGCACCAAGTTGAAGGAATTAGCTAAGCAAGTTCTTGAAATCTATGCATGTTACAAAACCACAACAATATCCCCATAATCTCATATTAATATCTGTTCATGCACTGACACTCACTTAATTAATTAATTTAACGCCATGAAAACATGATATCCACCTCCATGGAACAAAAATAATATTACATATATACATACAGAGAAATAAATAAGATTAAATCATAGTAACACAACTCAACAAGAAGCAATAAAATAAAATAAAAATAAACAAGATTTGTGAATTAATAAATAAGAAATGAAGTGAAATTGAAGAACAAGAGCAGACAAAGCAGAGTCACATCCACGAAAGCCATGGCTGAGGCCCATCAAACTCGGGTGAGAGAGAGAGAGCACATGCACATGGAGGTTTCAATTTTTACAGCCTCCCTGCTTCATCTTCTTCTTGTCTTGTAGCTAGGGTTTTTTTTTTAAATAAAAAAATTTGGTGTCACCATTCACGTACAGTTCTTTAATTTGGCATCTTTTGGTTCCTACCATTTTTTGCTTTTTACTTGCTCATGCAATACAAATGATTCCCTCTTGGAAAGTGGTTTGATCTTTTTTACACACAAGATCCTCTCATGTCTTTTCTCTCTTTTCCATTGCTGATGAGCTTTCATGAAAGTCTCTTTTCTTTTTGGATGAATATATATACCCTCACCCTCACACATAGCTTCACTAGCTACTTCAATTATACCGAGCAATGCATGGTGGGATATGTTTTATTCAATAGGGAAGGTTTGTAAAACTTAAAACAGTTGTAGGGTTGTGATTTTGGATTAAGTACTAATTAAGGTAACATTTTGAATGATAAGTGATGCGCCTATTTTTCTAGGCCAAATTTATATACTGATGTCGTTGTCATATTGTTTATGTGTTAGGAAAGTTGAGATTGAAAATGTTCTAAGCGTCGAAGTTCAATGTCGATGTACGATGACTAATGTTTGTTTGACTAATGTCGTTGAAATCTTAACATATTCTTGTAATGTGGGACACTACCTCGGGTGTTAGAGTAAGATCTCAGTCGTAATCACAGTAACACTAGAGATCGTTTCTAGTTTCATAAGTTGGAGAGTGAGTGAATGTGGAAATGTGATCCTCCCACCATTCTCTTACCAAGATAGGGAGACACACTCTCACACAGACCACCAACAAGTGTTACTTGTCGACGCGTGATTGGTTGATGACGAGGTAGGGTCCACTTCGGACCCACTTTGTGGCTTGAGCTCTACGTAGAACAATACATGCGGGCTCCGGGCAAGGCCGACACTTCTTGTACATCCATCATGGTCCGAGCCGTACGTCGAACAATACATAAGCCAAAGTCAAGTCAACTGCTAGATATGAATTCAAGTTGACCATTATAATTTTTGTGTACCAATAAAAAAATTAACGAGTTAGGTCAACCTAAACTAAACCGAGCTAGGTCGACCCAAGTTTTTTTCCCTATTTTGAATGTCCATTTGCTCTGCACCTCCTACAAAAAAATTAGCTACTTTTAAAGATGCGAGGTTCTCTTTAAATTCATCTATTTTACCACATACTTATGTTGTAGTAAGTTGTTACCTTCTTATGGGCAACACCTCCTTAAAAGTAGTGTTACCAAACAAATTCTATAGATGTATGGAAAACATAATTCAACCCTCATTTTCTAATAAACCAGAAAAACATTTTATACTCATTTATTTTATTTTCTTCCAACTTTTTACAATATATTTATGAATATGTGTGTATATGTACATAGATAGAGACATTAATTTGGCCATGTACGAGTAGTTGCAATCAAACTGAGATTGTGTCTGTAGAATTTGTCTTCCTTTTCATCACTTTTTACTTTGAATTTGAGGTGGCAATTTTTCCAGTGTATTATTCATGAAAATTCTTCGGGAGTGAGACTATATGTCATTTGTTTTAGATGTTATCAATTTATAAGCATTCATAAATAAATTATTTATACCTTTTCAGATGTTCACGAACATGTTTGAGTGTAGACTTCATTTTGAGTGATTGACAACTTCACTTTGAATTTTTGTCTAAATATTTTTTAATACACACATTGTCGATTGAAATTTTGAACGATAAATGAAATTTTGTAAATAAATTCCTCCCTATGCAACTAACACGTGTACTCGAAACTCACATACAGGCTCGCTACAATTTTGGAGATGAAAATCTCAACTCAAACTCTTTGCGATGAATCCGAATTGAAGTGGAAAGTAATTAACTTAGTCCATCAAAAAGGTTCAGCGTGTTGATCACTTCAAAAAGAGTAAATCAAGAAGATAGGCCCAAACGGAGTCAAATCAAATCAAGGATGAACTCAATTATAATGATAAAAGTACTTAAATTACAGAAAAATAGTCATAACAAAAGAGTGAGTGACCGCACCAAGTTCAACGCTATGTCAAAAAGACGCATAATATGGTTATAATTTTGTGACAAGTTCAATTAATACTTCAAAAGTATATATATAAAAAATAAATAGAAAATCATGTGTAGTTGGAATGTAAATTTGTTTTCTAGAAACAATTCCAAATGTACTCTAGAAAACTCTTTCAAGATTTTATTTTCTTTTAAGAAATTATGTACATAAATATTTTTACGAGAGATGAAGAGTCAAACCTTCTATTTATTATCCATTATAGAATGTGGCAAATATTGATGCCATTTTCATTATATCATTACTATAATGGTAGACATTGATGTATTTAGCAATGCTACACCAATCATTCGACCAATGTTAATGATGACTCCAAACCCATTTTTGCTAAATTTCACACTACTCAATCACTCAATTATGGGATAAATTGGAACCACTTTCAAGTGTAAAATAAGAGATCACATCTTATTTGACTCCAAATGAAAACTTTCCAACTTCACATTCTAAAAACGGTACTACTAATTATCCAATCAAGTCATGATAAAATCTTCAAATTAAGGTAATAAATTAAAATGAACGAGAGCTTAGTAATAAACTTATTTGCACCCTTTAGGCGAACAAAATGGAGTTGATGGTGTGTTGTTTCCGACATGGTTAATGAAAGCACATAGGACCCAAAGTTTGTGACAAAAACATGTTCCCCACAAGCGCATGTGGTTGTGCATGGAATGGGCACACTGAGTTTTAGCATTGGAAATTACGTACATGCAACAGGACAAGAGCTTCACGTACGTACACTTTGCATATATTTGTAATTTGCTAATCGTAATTTGCGTATTTAGATAGGAGTGTTTCAAGAAAAGCTGTCTCTTGGGAAGAGTTGGGAACTTGGGCAACAATTGGGAAACAAAACTTGCACTTAATTCAACTTGGTAACTGCAAAAATTGAATTAAAAGAGTTTCTGGTTAAATGAGAGGAACAGTATCTTTGTCCACCTAACACATGCACAACACAACCAACTATAAATTTACTCCAAATCTTGCAAACTTGAAAGAAAAAATAAAAAATATAAATATACATATACACACACATATATATATATAGAGAGAAAAAGGGAGCCTAAGTCAATTAAGTCATTAATGAAGTGGTGACACATCATTAAAATTCTTGGGTCCGGGCGGGTGGCTCTCTTCCATCAATTCACGTGGGTGGGTATAAGTAAAAAGTAATGAGGTGTCATCACCTCATTGACTTGCCTTAGTGTAAGCCAAAAATTATTTGGCTCATATTCCATTTACTCTATATATATATTGAAGAGTCAAAGTCAAGATTTATTTGGCTTAAGTTAAGCCATTAATGAGGTAATGACACCTCATTAAAAATCATGGATCCGGGCGAGTCATTCCACTCCCACCAATTCACTTGGAGTGGGTATAATTAAAATTTAATGAGATGTCATCACTTCATTGACTTGGCTTAATCTAAGTCATAAAATGTTTGACTTAAATTCATTTTTCTCTATATATGTGTGTGTATAATTTAAGTTTAAATAGGTGATTATTGATTAAAATTTATTCTAAAATGAGATGTCAACTGTTCGAATAACCACCAAGAGAACGAGTCGATTCTTTTACGTTTTTCTAAATAGTTCTTACTAATTCTCATTGTTTTAATAAATTAACAATAGTCATGTTTCACTTAAGCTTATGTTATGATTACATACTATCATGCAATAACTGTTTCTAATATTAAGCGGAAAAATATCTGATGGCGTGAAAAAGTTTGACTAATCTTATATATATGTCTCAAATATATGAGGGTAAAAAATTGATGTGTCAATTAATGAAATAAAACGCATAAAATATTTTACTAATCACTTGAACGAATCAAAAAGTGTATAACACGTTTTATATACTAGACGTTTCACATCAAAAATGTATAAAATTTTAATGGTGACATATATGTTAAGTTGATATCCGTTTTAACTTAATTTTATATTAAGAATATAAAATACGTATGTGAGACGTATATTATCACTTCTTTTTATACAAAATTTGGACAAATATCATGACTTGAAAAGTTCAGGCTATGTAACTTGCGAGTACAACAACATGCATGTGAAATCTACAACGTAACTGAAAAAAATTCAAACTCACGATTTCGGGTTGGTTGCTAATTAATTTGGGATTATCCAATCAATGAAAAATTTGACTGTTACCACTTCTGTCTTATCCATTAATTATGCTTTGGAGTTTGGACTTTTATGTAACTGACATTTAAAAGAAGATTTCAACTTTCAAGATTTTTGTGGCTGTATGCCAATATTATTAGATGTTTTTATAAACAAAATGTACAAGCGTTATGCATGGTTTAAATTATAAAAATGGAAAACAATGATTTTATTCTTAAAAAAAAAACCAATGAGTTTAAAAGAAGGGTTGATATTGATGGGCATAAGTAAAATTTAATGAGATATTATCTCCTCATTAATTTGTTTTAGCATAAATAATTTTTAAAAATTGACTCGTGTTGCTTTTTCTCTTATTTTAAGAATAATGGTTACAAAATGAGAAATGTCACTAAATTAGATAAAGTGTCGGTCCTTCCTAAAAAGAGTGTTATTAAATAATTTTTTTAATTTTATTGTAAAAGTACTACTTTGTATCTCGCGTGTGTTGCACGAAATATAAACATGTATGATCACTAACATTAATCCTAAACAATATGTTTTGAGAATGCTTTAAATTTTCAGTTTATATCATTGGCAATGAAACTTAAACTCGAGACTTTGAAATTTGAAGTGGTTTAAATTGTTTGGCCCAACAAATTTTGATGGATTGTTTGAGTTTTAAACTATTATAATAATATGTTATTAGGACATAATTATTCAAAACCAATATAATAAAATAAGGAAGGGGATGGGCGCATGTGTGTTTGTTTCATGTGTGGTACATGTGCGTCTTAGTTACAAACTATAATTGGTTTGGTTACAAATTCTTATTAACCCGTTTTTTATATGAAAATATAGTAGTTACAAACATGTGTCGTTACAAAATATTTATCGGCACACGTTTAGTAAACAACTTACTAGTTGTAATAGTGTGACTACAAGTATTACATTAGTACACGTTTTTACATTTAATATATGTCACATACAAGTTTTAATTGATATAGTTATAAATTTTTATTGACGCGCGTCGCACATGTATCCCACATATACTAATAACACATAAAACAAAGAGCGATTTTTGTATCATTTATTTATGACAAAATAATAGTATTATATTACTTTTTGGTTTTAAATTAAATTTCTCACTATATTATAGATAGGCATAACTTATAACTACAAATTAAACAATCATATTCATTGCCTAACACAAATCATAGCTCACAAACTTTGAATTTTCATGTATGCAATGATTAGACTTTATGAAAAATATGATATAATAAACGTAATTTGGATTAGGTTTAAGATTAGTATTAATTTGATATATGTTGTGGTTGCCATCACCACATCCTTTCGTGAACCTTTTGTTTTTGCCATACAGCTAGATATGATAAAGAGAGTAGAGCTGTTTTGATGGCTGATTTAGGATCCGACCACTCAAATCCAAATAATTTGGGATTCAAATAAGTATATAGGAAGTTTTTTTCTAATTTTTTTTTATTTCTCGTACTAAGATAATGGACGAAAGTTAGGGTTCTTAAAACGTTACTAATTTAGTTTCTCTGAAAAAATAACTCGTTATTAAATATTTACACACAATATCGAACGCCAAAAAGGAAAAGCAAAAACCACCTTATATACTTGTTGCAAAAACCGAATATGTAATACAAATAAAACCGAAACGGCAATCATGTAATATGATAAACCGATATATATGTCAAATCCAACAAAAACATATTGCAATGATTAAAGCCAATTTTTGAATTTATGATGGGGTTTCCTCCGTCGGACCCGATGCTTCTTCCTGAGATGAAAGCGAGGGGTAGTCGTGATAGACATATGCTAGATCAAATGTGTTTCGATAATCACAATCTGGTTGATGTTATTGGGGTGTTAGAGGAATGACTTGTCTCTTGAACTCTTCCTACCCCTTGGTGGAGTGCGTTCATAACTCCTCTCGTACTATTCAGATGATGGTTAAGGTAATTTTCTTCAACTTTATCTTTCGTTATTTATGCTACCGCTTCCTATTTACATAGATTGAAACTCTGAGAAAATTTGATTGTTCGGTCTATCAATTAGAGGATTTTATTGAAATCTTTCTTCAGTTTGAGAAGAGATGAGGTAATTCTATTACTTTGATGTGTGCTTAGATTTTTTTTTTATTGTGTATAATCGTGTGGTTTGATTGATTTAGGTTTTCAGTCTCTCAGATCACCCGGAGAAATTTGTGTTCTCTTCTCAATCTTGTGGAGAAGAGACTTTTGATTGTTTTTTTTTTTGGTGAATAGTTGCTGGCTCAGATAACTTTCTTGCTCTATTGTTTTGCCGTAATGCTTCATTGTCTATATACTTTTTTAACTCACAATTTTTTTATATATCAACATATATACTTTTATACAAGATAAGTAAAAAATAAAAAGTAAGTAAATATATGTGTAATTACTAAACAACAGGAAATTAAAAAAATGTCAATTACTCATGAATTTGTTAGTACCATCATATTGTCACTGGTTGATGACATAATTCTATAATTTTTATTGTGAATATGTTTCTATGCAAACCAAATTTATGACATTTGTGGTGTCATCTTAGGTTAGTGGAGGATCCACATGAGTATCAGCAAGGAGGGGGGCATCACATATGTTGACGTAGAGGATTCCTAAGCGAGTCGTAAGTTACTCTTCGAGGTTTTTAATGTTCTCTCACATTTTCTTTAACACATAATTGCCTTTCAAAAGATATAGTGGTAGTTGAACAGGCGCGACATACCTCTTAGTTTGGGTAACATTAGTATTGTAGTAGGATCTGTGAGGTTCATTTCTCTACTGTAGAAAATAATCTATAGTACAACTTGTATAGACTAAGATTATAGGAGTAGCTTGTACCTCATCCCTAAGAAGATACTCTAGTTCACTCGTACGTGATAATGTGTATAGCTTGTATAGACCACATATTAGATTAAATGTCTTATGTGCTAATTTGAACCTAAAACGGGCCATTGAACGAGCTAACCAGCATGGACTGTGCACATGACTATGTGTCATACCACGACCGAGCAACAGCTCGGTCATGGGGCTTGACCACGACTGTGCAATTTCAAATTTTCATCTCTTCTCAATTATTTTTGCTATTATAATTTTTTTTAAATCCAATAATTTGTATATTATCGTAACAATAATGAAAACAAAAAAAAAAACATTAATTTGATGTTATTTTTTTTTTTTCTTCTGGAACATCTATATGCCATATGAACTGTCTTGATAGTCTCTCTACATAGCCCTCCTGCTATTGGTAGGTATATGTAACTTTTGCTTTGAAGAAAAATGATGATAGTGGCCACACTCCATGTGGAGAGCTCAAGCTTCCTGGTTTCCATCTATCATAAAAGTCATGAACTTACCCTTTTTTCTGGGTAGCAATCAACAAATTTGGTAAATAAATAAACAAAAACAATAGTTTAATTTGAAGTTTCAGTTACTCCTTTGATTACTCTCACCAAGACCAACATGCATTAATGGCACATAAAAATGAACCCAAAAGTAAAAGGTGAGGAAGGAAATGTAATTGGTCTGTGGGCTGTAAACTATTATGTGTTGTGAGGTGGGTGTTTGGCAACAGAGAAAAAGAAATAAATAAAGGATAGATTCAGTCATGATTTTATTTGTTTGTGGGGGCATCTATGCAAATCCCTATACCTTTTGTTCTTTCCCTCCCATCAAAAGAAACTTTTTTTATTTTATTTTATTTTCTCTAAATTTCAATTTTGCATAATATACTACTTCTATAATACTATCATAATCATCATCATTATATAATAAAAATATCAATTATTCAAAGAGATAAAAAAGATAGAGGGAGAGCATATGCTGGTGGGACATGTCCAAAATATGAAATCATCCCAAATGATGTGTTATTATAAAAATACAAAGATACAAATACTATTAAATTAATTAATTTATATGATAAAGTGGATTTAAGGGCCTCTTTGGGTATAAAAATAGAAGTTTCTCTCCCATTCTATCTCATTGTGACATATTATGCTATATTTGCTGTAGAAATATTTAAACTTACAAAACTTTAAATTTTGACCCCATAACAATGAGATCATAATATAATAATATACTGTGTTCAAGTAATCTACATTCTCATTTGAAATATTTCTCAAGAGATTCAAACTTGCGGCTATCTATAAATTCGAGTTTAAATTATCAACACTATTTATGTAAATATAACTATATGAATATAGAAGTCATTTCGATGATCATTTTTCGAACCAAGGTTATGAGCTAGTACAATGCCCTCCCACAAATTACATAATTTTATTATGTGATGATGAATTTTTTATTAATTTAGCGCTCATGCTTACGTTGTTGTTTGTCTGCTTCTTATCCTTATTCCGAAAAAAAAACACTTGAATGACATTCTGTAACCAACGAAATAAATACTCGAGATTTGCCTCATTAAGTGGGTACGAGGTAAATAGATTTTTATTGATGCACTGCTCATGCTCACGTTGTTTGTCTGTTTCTTGTACTTTGTTTTAGATAAATCACTCGAATGATATTTCGTAACCAACAAAATAATTACTAGAGATTTGTCTCATTAAGTGGGTACGAGGTAAGTAGATTTTTATTAATGCACCACTCATGTTCACGTTGTGGTTTGTCTGTTTCTTGTACCTTATTTCATATAAAACATTCGAATGACATTCCGTAACCAACAAGAAAAATACTCGAGGTTTGACTCAAATCGGGTATGAGGTAATTATGTTATTTATTAATGCACCGCTCAAACTCAAGTCGTCGTTTATTTGTTTCTTGTACCTTGTTTCAAATAAAACACTTGAATGACATTCTGTATCGAACAAAATAAATATTTGAGGTTTGCCTCATAAAATGGGTATGAGGTAATTAGTTTTTTTATTAATTCATCGCTCATGCTTATGCTCACATTGTCGTTTTTCTGTTTCTTGAACTTTATTTCACATAAAACACTCGAATGACATCGTTTACCATGTGCATGAGGATATAAGATAATACATAATAATATTTGAGAAAAAAAATCTAATCCAAACATTTTATGGCTTAAGCTAAGCTAAGCCAAACCAACAAGGTGATGACACCTCATTAAATTTCATTCATACACACTCAAGTAAATTGGCGGAAGCGGAGCGACCCGCTCGGATACATGATTTTTAATAAGGTGTTATCAACTCATTAACGACTTAGCCTAAGCCAAATAAATCTTAACTTAGAATCATTACTCTCGTAACATTTACAATTTTTTCTTAAAATAGAAAATATAACACTTATTTTGACATCAATGTGACAGTTAGAACTAATTGATTTTTACCCTCTTACCTCATTGTACTTTTGTTATATAAATGAATTAATTTTATATATTTTTCAACCTATATCAATTACATTTGTTGAACAAATTACAAAATACTAGCAAATTTAATATGCACATACTATTTATATGTAATTTATGCATAACTATTTTTTTATATGAAAAAATAATTGTCTCTTAAATTTGTGTCATTTATTTTTTAAATAAGTTAATTATATAAAAATTATTTTGAATGCAATTATATATAAATTAATAATAATTTTTA
>JAYMSZ010000815.1:0-16985 GCA_036897665.1 Pelargonium citronellum
TAATACTTGTCCTATTTGTCGAACTGATCAGTAGGGAGTTCCCTTTCTAATACGAGGAAACCAACTTTTATTCATTTATGCTTTCAAGCTGAGACATTTCACAAACATATATAATTCATATAAAACTCAATACACTTCTTGAAATATTCTCAATTTCGTTTCATAAAAAATTTACATTTTATTAATTATTCCAAAAAGAATCTTATATGAAATTATTTAGTCAATGCATTTATATTTATTTATTAAATTAAAAGGTTTCCGCGTAATAATAATAGGAATCTTTTTATTTTATGAAACTTATGAGTGTGAATGAGAAAATTTCAAACTGAAAAAAATGAAAAATAAATAAATAATCTCACTGTCTAATTAGTTAATAATTTATTGTGTGTAATAAAAAAAAATTCTTTTTATGGATAATGCAATTAATTTCTCACCAAACTATCTTCAAGGAATCAATTTGAGTGTGGGATGCCACAAAGTGGGTCCCGCCTCACTTTTTCATTAATTCATCAAGTAAATCTCAGCCATTGATTGAATTGTTTGCAATTATTTCCATATTAGATACATAATGTTAGATTTATTTGTCAATAATCAATTTTGTTGTCATGAAAATGTGTTTAAGCCTTTTAATTTCAATCAATGTACAATAATTTAGGGAAGTTGGTTTCAATTTTGATAAAAGTAACCGCAAAAAGCGTAAATTAATTGCCGAAAAATTGTTATAGTCTAATTCAAAAAATTGATATGAATGGGAAATTGTCGAAGTTGTCAATGCCATCTTTTAAAGTTTGTTAAATATGAGATAATAAAAATATAATATATAAATTGTAAACAAGTACGAACATATCACTTGTTCAACAAAATGGATTAAAATGAAAAACATATATGATGAGATAATTATTGATGACGTGATAATGCTCAACTTGAAACAACCGGTCACAAAAGGATGAATTAAAAAATAATTGCATCCAAGATTAAAAGAGATCAAAGCCAAAACTACCACCAATTCAAAAGAAGCAAATTTATTTTAAACCTTATATTAAAACAAAACACTAGAATTATCTAATGTTTTGCTGTAGATTGAAGTAAAAAAAAAAAAAAAAGACTCCTATTACAATTAATGGCTTGTTTGTCTCAAAGGCATCTGAGTCGGTTTTCATGACTAGTTTCTTAACTCCCACTCCAAGAAACCAAACAGATGCTGAAACCATCTCAAGTCGCAGGTTCTGTTCTGTGTGTGCCACACGACGAAAAGAAGGAAGAATTGGAAACTAATTGAAAAACCCTAGACTCGCCGGGCCTCCGGTGACGTGGCTCACCGGGTGATCGTATTCTCCGGTACGATTCTGTTCCATCTGTTTATTTTCCAGCAGAATGAGAGAAAATGGGAATAGTTTGAAATTCCCAATTTGATAAACAATGTTTCATTCAACGTTTAATTTTCTTCTTCACTCGTCTTCCGATCAAACACAGAGGCCATGTTCGTGAAATCAAAATTCGGTTTTTATGTGCCCTAATTGGCTGGTCTCAAACATCGAATAGTGGGTGTCTTACTGTTTTTGGTCTTTGGGCAGATCAAAATTTCCTAGTACTAGTTTCTCAGTGGGAATTGTTTTTGATGAAACAAACTTACATTAACTCTCTAGTTGCAGTTGAAAAATAGAAGCTTTTATGAGTAAAGCTGTAGATAAAGGGAAGCTTCAGGTTAGAGAATTCTGGAGCATTGTTGGAGTTCATGTTCTTGAATTATATCAGTTAAATTCTGAAAATTTTGCGACGGGGACACAGAGACAAAAGATTCTTACACTAACAGTGAAAACTTGAATTTTCTGAGATTCTTAGCTTCTTTCAGCACCCCTGACTTCTGCCATAACATCTTTTGCAATCGGTTCCATTCTATTAGTGCTATCTCTATTTCAATTCAAGCCCTTGTGGCTTGTGCATTTTCATTTTAATCCTATAATGAACGAGTATAATTGCATTGACTGCATTCTGTAAAACCGTCTCTTTCTTGCTGTTTTACATTCTTATAGCTTTGTAATCAAGAGAAGCCATCATTTACAATGCAAATACATGTCCACTGTGGTTTATGTGAGATATGTTGGTTTGACTGTGAGTTTTTGCATGTACAATCAGCACAAACACCTTTGCTAAGATGCTTTACAATTCTGATGGATCTGTAGTGAAAAAATAATCAAGATTTATCTTTATGTATATGTGCCTGCCTATGACACACATCTGTTATTAGAGGCTTCCTTTACTTATAAATCGATTTTACTTAAGTCAGGGATAGGTACCTGATGTATTGTTCTTCTGTCTAACTATCTGTTATTAATTCAATTTCAACTACAACCCTTTTTCAGGAACTCAATTGAAGTGCACATGGTAATATTTTGAGATACTGTGGCTCCCTTCATTTCAAACAGGAAGTGAATTACTGGAAGAAAGATATGAATGCTATTTATGAGGTTTGTGCTGCCTGATAAGGATATAATTGTTATTGTATGAGGTGCATGCTATTTACTTTATTGTTATACCTGAAACATGTTTAGCCATAATGGTATTCTATTTTTATTTTCTTCTAGTGGTTGATTGGAAAACAGAAAGCTTCTTACGGAGTAAATAATTTTTTCTCAATCATATTACATAGCCATGGGCCCATGGTTCTATTTGTTGTTTTTGGCTCACAAAATGGACTTAGAATGTTGGAACGGTGAGGTAGGTAACTGTTGATGCTAAGCACGTTCAAACTGTTAAATTTTATCTTCTTGTGCAGGTTTCTATTTACAATTGTAAATGATGGACAATCAAAGCTGCTCAGGGTTAGATGATTCCCTGCGAATGCTTCCACCTCCACCTGGAACTTTTGTAGACCGTGAAGAACTAATCCAACATGTTGGGAACTTTGCTGTATCCCAGGGATATGTTGTAACTATTAAACAATCAAAGAGGGACAAAGTAGTAGTCCTTGGCTGTGACCGGGGAGGCGTTTATCGTAACAGGCGGAAACATATTGATGAATCCTCCTCTGAGCATACACGTAAAAGAAAAACAGGTTCTCGTCTTACAAATTGTCCTTTCGAACTCGTGGGTAAGAAGGAAGATGGCTTGTGGATACTTTCCATAAAAAATGGAACACACAACCACGAAGCCTTGAAAGACATTTCAGAACATCCTTCTGCTCGTCGTTTTACTGAGAAAGAAGTTGTCTTAATTAAAGAGATGACTGAATCTGGCTTAAAACCTCGCCAAATTCTGAAGAGACTGAGACAAAACAATCCAGAGCTTTTATCAACTCCAAAGCATGTTTACAATATTAAAGCCAAGCTCCGACAAGGAAATATGACTGGTGGAGTATTTTTCTTTATTCTTTTCTTCTGGCATGTATCGTGCTTTTATTTATTTATATGACTTTGACCATCTCATTTAGAAATACTTAACAATTGGCTTTGGTATAGAATGGCTCATGTGAAGCTCATTTCTGGTTTAAATCCTTGTCAAGCAGCTGCAATAAATGATTTAACTTTAAATTGAATGTGATGCTATGTTCTTGATCGACTCTCTTGAGGGTTTAAGTTAGCCAGTAATTCACGTTTAAGAATGTACGCAATCTGTTGCTTGTGGAACCATCATTTTTCATGTCCTCCAAATTCAGAGCTTCTCCTTAGTAACAAGGTTATTGATTGTGATGGCTTCGTCAGAGACGACATGCTTTGACATCTAACTGACTATTGATTAACGGCATAAATCTTTTATGTATACTGTTTAGGCCAAATAATTGGTCTAAATAAGGGATGGATCCTGGATAGGGTAGGTTTTTGAGCATTATGGATGCTAAGCTTAGTTGTAGGCTTGTAGCCTCTGCATATGACATGTTTCGGGAGGACCTTCTCGTAGCTTTCAACTTGACAAAAATAGATCAATTCTGAGAATTAATATCTCTTTTATTTTGCTTGGATTGATTGATATAAAGATGCCTGGTTAAGAAGAGTGATAGCTTGAGCTTATGGAATCATTACTAAGTAAAGTTTGTTGTAATATAGATGTCAAAATCTTCGCAGTACTGAGACAGTAATAGTTTAATTGGAATTATGGCATCCATTCTTTCAGTTCTTCGCCATTTATTTCAGTAAACGAATGAGTAATTTGATTTTATATTTTTCTTTCATTTGATGTTTATGTGTATGTATTGCAGTGAGGAATTTTAAGTCATTGAGACCTGAGAAATCTGCTGTAAGAAATAATTATCAATCGGTTATGGAGCCATCTTGGAGGCAGCGTAATCCTCCGGTAAGCTTAATTATTATTCAGTAGAACTTATCTCAAGGTGTCTTATTCCTACTACTTGGCACATGAAGCAACCGAAAAGACAAGATCATATGTTAGGCATATTCTTCTTGAATTGTTGTTGCTGTTGCTCTATTTCTTCTTTCTCTTAAATGATGCTTTCTCAAGTTACAGTGGATCTGAACTCATTTAGTTATGCATGTCAGAGGGTTCCGAATCTTATTGGAGGTAGATTTGTGGATTCAACTTCATTTGCGTCCATTGATGTTATAAATCCTGTAAGTCTTAAATTACCCTTTAATTTATTTTTTCTGTGATTCGCTGATTCTTATTTAGTTGAAATTGAGAATTATCTTCTTTTAATGAATGTCCGATTTGTAATAGGCTACACAACATGTTGTATCTCAAGTTCCCTTTACTACAAACGAGGAGTTCAGAGCTGCGGTTTTTGCTGCAAAACGGGCTTTTCCATCATGGCGAAACACACCAATCACCAGTCGCCAGCGCACAATGTTCAAGTTTCAAGAGCTTATTAGGAGAGACATAGTAGGTGCATTTAAATCTTCACTCGTTTATTATGAGTACTGTTAATCACTTCTGATTTTCTATTAATTGGAAATTTGGAATCATTGTTGTATTGTCTTCAGGAAAAGCTTGCTACAAATATTTCTACTGAACATGGAAAACCATTGAAAGATGCATACAGTGATGTATTACGTGGACTAGGTTAGTATCTTCATTGTCTTTTCTCGTGTGTGGACGCTATCAATTGGTGATGGTTGTACTTCATGATTTATTGTTTTTTCTGCCTTGTAGAGGTGGTGGAACATGCATGTGGTTTAGCGACTCTCCAGATGGGGGAGTTTGTTTCTAATATATCCAATGGGGTTGATTCCTATAGCATCAGAGAGCCTCTTGGTGTTTGTGCTGGGATTTGCCCCTTCGAGTTTCCAGCTATGATTCCCTTATGGGTATGCTTGTTACTTCATTGTTTATCTGTCCTTATAATAAGTCGTTTTAGATGTGTGCTGGACTCTGCATGTATTATTGAGGTGCTAGGAATGCCTTTTGTATCACCTTTTGGCTTCAGAATTGATAAGGATGAGCAAACACTTAGGTCTGTGCGTTTAAGATTGTATTATTTTCTCACATTCTTATGAACCTTTTTGCAATTTTATGGTGTTCAATTGACATTTGATTACCATATGGGTTTAGGGAGAAATTCGATCATGTTAGTATTTTGATTTTTTTTTCTCCATTTTTTTCTGTACACAGATGTTTTCTATTGCTGTCACATGTGGTAATACTTTTATCCTAAAGCCATCAGAGAAGGTTCCAGGTGATTGTCTATCCCCCCTAGCATTTTGAAATTTGATATCCTTGAACTTGTGTTCTCGATGTGGATGGCATCCTCGAGTAAATAGATATTTGTATAAAGAATGTGTTAAGCGACTAGGATGGTTTATTTGCCCATTTTGATGTAAAGTGCAGGTAAAGAATGAGAGTTTGTATAGGGCACATGAAGCATTTTCTTCTGGGCATTTTTTTTTAATTGCAATATGCAGCTATAACTTGTGGATCACATTCTTTAAGCCAGGAGATTTCTTAATGAAACCAATGAAACCTTAAAGTGTGGTATCTCTGAAGTTCAAAGTAAAATCAAATCCTCGGCATTACATATATAGACTATAGTTATATATGTATTTGATTTCTATTGGTCTAACAAAGTGATGAAAGTGTGGCGGTTCTTGTAATTCTCTTTCTATATGTTTTCCTTCTGTCAATAATAGAATTCATATATATAGCCTCTGTCCTTTTACCTGTATGGATGGGCTTTACTATTGCACATGGTGACATGCATCAGATATTCTTCTTTGATTCTTAAAACGGTTGTGATATGTAGTCTGGTGTTCTTTTAGGGGCTTCTATAATGCTTGCCGAGTTAGCAACGGAGGCTGGTTTGCCAAATGGTGTATTAAATATTGTTCATGGTACTAATGTAAGTTTCCACTTCAACTTTCTTTAGGAGGAGCTCTTCTTCGTTTCAGTATTTTCTATCCCTTGACCTGGAAGTGCATGAGAAGTTGATCTTGCATTGTTAGTTTATACTTTTAATATAAGCGATATAACTTCCCCGGTCGAGTACAGTTCAGATGTAACTACTTTTGTTGGTTTTGTTTGATCTATGATGTATGCTGTGTGTGGAATGAGCTTTTATTGTCACTTTAATTTATACCACGTGCAGCTGGATATACTGTTAAATTGATGCAATGGTGTTGCTGCCAACTAGTGGATCTCTCATGGATTCTTTTCTATTTTGTTTTCACTTTCTTCACTCTGATTTTGGGCAGGAAATTATTGATGCGATTTGTGATGATGAAGATATCAAAGCTATTTCATTTGTTGGTCCAAATTCAGTAAGTTTTATCTTTTGTGTTGGAAATCTCTTACAGTTCATGTATGGCGCCGCTATTGATGGACACAAATACAAATTTGAACTCAGTAATCTTAAGTGCAAGTATTTAAGCCTCTAATAATTGGATATGTATCTCCTGTTGTCTTATTTCTATAACTACGAGTGGTTTTGCAATTTCTATTGTAATTAAATTACTGCAATCTCTCTTTCTCTCCCACTTTTAGCAATTGATGTTGTTATATCTGACCCAGTGCAACTGTTGTTTTTTGACCACTTTGTTTTGCTAGTGTTAACCTAAGGCTTGTGTTTCTCTTTAATTTCTGGCAATGGTTGTTCATAGTTTATTAGGTATTTTATCTTCACTTAATGAATTTTTTTTTTGTTTATTCCTGAAGGCTGGAGTTTATGTACATTCAAGAGCGTCAGCCAAGGGGAAGCGCATTCAGGTAAGTGCCAATTGTTTGCTTTGGTGGCAAACAAAACTTGCTGTTCTTCATATGAGCTCTGTGGTTTACACTTTGGTGGCACAATACTTAAGTCAAAGAAAATTGGCTGGCTGACTACTATCTTCAGTCCAATATTGGAGCCAAAAATCATGCAGTTGTCATGCCTGATGCAAGCGTGGATGTTACATTGAATGCTTTGGTTGCTGCTGGATTTGGTGCTGCCGGACAGAAATGCATGGCAATTAACACTATTATATTTGTTGGAGGGTTAAATTCATGGTATTGTGTTATGTCCTCACTTTTCTAGACGCTCCCTGTTGTTTTAATCCCACACTTGAATTATGTTTCTGCATAAATTTGCGTATGATTTGTTTTCACTTCAGTAAGGATCCTAGTTTGGTCCTAAAAAATAATTGTAGTTTCTAATATCAAACTCATTATTTGAAAGAAGATTGGAGATTCATTGTATTCATATCTCATATCCAAACTCATTAGATTTATGTTGTATGATTTGGAGTTTGTCCCCTCTATCTGTATGGATTTAAGTTATAGAGAATACATTTGGACGACCCTAGATGGTTTTGTCAGAGATTCATGTAGCCACCCATATCTGGATCTGACAAGGCCTTGTTTTGTTGGGCATGTCAATTATAGAATTAGAAACTTCCATTCCATCCCTATGATTGACTTCTTGCATTCAATCTTTACAGACTTCCTTCTAGAATGTAGTTGATGATGTATATATTAGACAATTGGGTTTATAAAGGTTTTCTTATATTCTTGTGCTAGGGAAGAGAAATTAGTGGAGCGTGCCAAAGCACTTGAAGTAAATGCGGGGATAGAATCCGATGCAGATCTTGGTCCAGTAATTAGCAAACAGGTGCATACATGTTTTAAAATTTCGCAATTATTCCCCATCATCCCTTATAGTTGTGAAAATTACTTAACACTCATATTTTTCTTAAATTTGCATATTTGACAGGCAAAAGAAAGAATATGCCAGCTGATCCAAACAGCCGTTGACACTGGTGCAAGACTAGTGCTTGATGGGAGGAATATTATGGTATTTTTTTCTTCTTTGTAATAGTTAATTTAGTAATGTTATAGTTGTCTTATAGCTTATTTACGTGTATATGTTCTTACTTTCATGCACACTTGTAGTATGTTTCTCATGTCAATTGTCTAATAATAAATTGCTAGCTGTTAATGTTATGGTTGGTTGTCATTACTATCACCATATAGGAGAAGGAACTTATACTGTGGACCTGTAATTTATACATTTCGACTGTTTATTGTTGATGTAGTTAATTGGTAATCTCAAAACGTATTATTTTCATGTATTCAAAATTATCTGGGTTTTTAAGACGGCTTTAGTGATAATATTGTTAATTCACAAGGAACTGCATTCTATTTTGACAATAATGATGGCTTTCATAATTATTTTAAGTTGTTTAGAGGTAAGTTTGGTAATTATAATCCTGAATCAAAGGCTTGCTGGATTCAAGTTGCAATTATTAAGTTTCGGTCTGGTTATGCATGTTATGTTTTTGGGCTTAATAGTAAACCTGCTGTCAACGAGTGTACTGATTTTTTTTTTTAGTACACTCAGAACTTTCAAGCCTGCTGCAACTGCAGTTACACATAGTAAATCTTATCAGCTGGATGGTCTTGTTTACATTATTACATTGGGAATGACAAATAGGTTGCAGGATATGAGCATGGTAATTTTATTGGTCCTACAATTCTATCGGACGTGACTTCCAATATGGAGTGTTACAAGGTACTAAAATGGAATTCAGATGATCTTTTCGTGTAGAAGATGAGATTTGAAACTCCACCATGTTCTTAATAATGCTTTATCTGGGTTCTTCACAGGAGGAAATTTTCGGCCCACTTCTTCTTTGCATGCAGGTTAGCTACGTGTGCAAGTTCTTGTTCCCCTAATTAGTGAAGCTGATGGCATTTTTTTCTTTTCGTTTTATTGGGATTTAAAAGTAAAATACTTTTGCTGCCATAGGTTGACAGCATTGACGAGGCAATAGACATTGTCAACCAGAACAGGTATCCCTCATGAAGAAAAACGGTCAGCTGGATTGTAATCTATTACATATCTTAAAGTAGTTTACTTGCAGGTATGGCAATGCAGCTTCAATATTTACCACATCTGGCGTAGCTGCAAGAAAATTTCAGACCGAGATTGAGGTTGGGCAGGTAAGATAGCCCTGTGTAGCATGTAAATATGGAAACATTTCTCTGAGTGTGCTTCAACAGGACATGGAGGAGTATTTTTTTTTTTTTTTTTTGCATCAATGCGTCAGAGAACTTGTTTTCTTGGAACCCATAACATTTATGTAGAAGAGCAAATATAAAAGAAAAATACTGCAACGTGCATTTAGTTGAGTGTGGGTCATAACTCTTGTACTGCCTTTTTGTCTATTACTTGTTATATTAGCTAAATATATTATTTTTGCTATGTTCCCATCTTGAAACTAAATCATCCTGATTGAATTAGTAAATGCCTATAGATTTTCTGACGTGAAATAGTTTTTCCTCAGGTTGGCATAAACGTTCCCATCTCAGTCCCGTTGCCTCTTTCCTCATATACAAGCTCCAAACCATCGTTTGCTGGTGATCTTAATTTTGACGGTAAAAATCAATCCCTTTGGGTCCTTAACTTCTTCTATTGTAGAAACAAGGAATATAATATAGTGTGGTTGCAGGCAAGGCCGGAATTCAATTTTACACTCAGATGAAAACAGTGACTCAACAGTGGAAGGATTTACCAAGCGACGAAGGAACATCCTCGGGAATGCCAAGTTCTTTGAGCTCTTGACAGAGAGAAAACGGCATGACCACCTATATATTCCCCTACCCTCACCTTGGGAGTGGATCACGTGTGAAAATTTTAGGAACATTGTAGAAAACTTTAGGAACCCGTAATAGATATCAATCTCTAGTAATTATTCACATAACCGCGTACCATGTATATTCTTGTGTCTCTCTCTCGGCCATATTCCGAATTGTAGTTATATACTTGCCATTTTCTTGCTCTTTGAAGTTACAAGGAATTGTGTATATTCTTGTTGGCATTTGTGGGATGTAGATGAACATTACTTGAAGCTTGTTTCTATCTATGAAATTCTTGTGAGAACTGCAATGCTGTTGTGAATTTCATGTTTGATATAAAAGATTGACAGGAAATGCAATTTCATTTCATTATTTGGTTAGGCCTTCTTTATTTAGTAATTTATTATTGTTTATTTGTTCTTTTCCTAATATAATAATATCCTGTTAAGGATAGAGATAAGAACAGTTCAAAAAAATGGCCAAAAAAGATGGCATAAAATTAGTTGAGTTGGTGCAATAAGATTAGGCTTTTATATTAATTAGTTGGTGAGTTTTATGTCCCTGTCCAATATTTATTTATAAATATAATTAAGGAAGTTTTGCATCAAATTGCTCATGATACAAAAAATTATTAAGATAAATATGTATTCGAGCTCATAATCTTGATCTTAATTATTTAGAACAAGATTCTTTTTCCATGAAATCTTTGTTAATTCTCATCAATGGTCTAATTTATCCATATAAATGTTAAATTATTATAAACTTCAATTTTGAATCTTGACCGTGTGATCGTTTTCAAACCTGATCCAACGGACGGGAACGGCACAGTTCACTATCTCTATCGAATATATATAAGCAGACTCACTACTGAAATTGATGCATTATTCACTTGTCAACCAGAAATCAGTGATGAAAATGATGCAATATTCGCTCCACCGAGGTAAGAATCTATGATTTTTCGAACAAACCTCACAGTAATTGAACATCACAGTTCGATTTTCATTGCAAAAGCTCTTTTTTTTTTCTTTTTTTTTTTGACATAGCAAAAGCTCAAATTTTAAACCTGATCAATCTATGTTTCTGTGTTTTCAGTGAAGAATTTGAGAGCCTTGAGGCCTCAGCTCCTTTCTTTGAGAAACACCCATTTCTCTACTGCCACCGAGCAATCTTCCAGATACCCAAGTCCTCCTGTAAGCATCCACGTGTGTATATGTGTTTGGTTGCTGAGAAAATGAGAACATTGGGAAGTAAAAGAAGTGGGGTTCTGAATATTTGATTAGAATTTGCTTAGCTGAACTCTATTTAAGCATTTTGGTTTCTTGCACTGAGTTTCGGTTTTAATTATGTGTATTGGTTCAAGCATGCAAAATAGGATAAGATATGGGTTTTACTTTTCTTGTTCTGATTCCTAATTCTTAATTGTAAAATGTTTAGCTACTTTCCTGTGGAAACAAATGAAGATACTGGAATTTAAAGTAGTTCATTTCAGTGGAATTCGGCTCTCGGAATCAGTTTGGAGATTCTGTTCCTATTTTATTGTTTGATTCATTTACTTGCTAAAAAGTTGACTTTGGTAGATGTGTTTTAACAAAATGATTCTGTTAAAAGGACTTTAGGTTTCATAGTTGGTACTTTTAAGTGTTAACATCAATTCTGCACTGAACTCAATGGGGTTATGTGTATTAAACTAAAGCATTCACCTTTCTCGTTGATGTTTTGTTGATTTTCATGTTACAGAGAGTTCCTAATCTTATTGGAGGTAATTTTGTTGATTCACAATCAACATCAACTATTGATGTTATTAATCCGGTGAGTTTATAAATTATTTAACCTTTCTTTTTCTTGAACATTGATCAGCATATGACTTTGGTTTCTCTGCGGCTGGGATGTAATATATTAGTTTTGGTAACAGGCGACACAAGAAGTTGTTTCCCAGGTTCCTTTAACTACAAATAAGGAGTTTAAAGCTGCAGTATCTGCTGCAAAAGAGGCTTTTCCTTCATGGCGTAACACACCTGTTACAACACGCCAACGTGTTATGTTCAAACTCCAAGAGCTGATCCGGAGGGACATGGTAAGCAAGTTTGAATATCAGTTATATTAGAATGTTTATCAGAAGAATAAATTTAGATGAATGTGAATCACTTGTTCTTTTCAGGATAAGCTGGCAATGAATATTACTACTGAGCAGGGAAAGACGTTGAAGGATGCTCAAGGAGATGTCATCCGTGGATTAGGTAAGTCAATTTCTATTCTATGAAAACTGAATAGTGTAGCAGTATGCAAATTCACGAGTTTTCTCTTGTAGAGGTGGTGGAGCATGCTTGTGGAATGGGAACTCTGCAGATGGGGGAGTTTGTATCTAATGTTTCAAATGGAATTGATACTTACAGTGTCAGAGAGCCACTAGGTGTTTGTGCTGGAATTTGCCCCTTCAACTATGCTCATTATTCCTATGTGTTGTTTGGTTGTTTAGTTTCTCTTACCATTCCTATGACTAGAGTGTTTTCAAATGCTTAGTTTAGCTGCATCATTAGATTTTCAGTAGCAGAGTTTTTTTGGAAATTAATTGTGTAAATTGCCTACAGAGAGCCTAACTTGCTATTTCTGTGCCTAGTGGTGAAATAGACATTCCGAACAAGCTCAGATCAATTTATATCATGCTCTATGATTGACTTTCAATTCCCAGAAAAAAAGTAACTCAGAATATTTGTTGTATGATTTTACTGCAGATGTTCCCAGTTGCAGTTACATGCGGTAATACATATGTTTTGAAGCCATCTGAAAAAGACCCGGGTAATTTTTATGCTCTTAACACTACATATATTATTATTCAGAAAAAAAAAAGGGATTATTTTTAGTATATGTAAGACATGATATAGAGAACTGTAAAATTTCATAATTTTGAATGCTATTTCATGTATAAAAAAATATGCTAAAACTCTTGACTTGGCAATCCTTATATATCTGATGAACTCTTGATGAATTGAAAAATGTGCAGTCCAGTCATAACGTAACTTGCATGAATTTAATTCACATAGAAGACTATTACATGAATCTATTTACTTATCTGTTTTTCTAATTCTTTGTTCAGGGGCTTCTATAATGCTTGCAGAGCTGGCAATGGAGGCTGGTTTGCCTAGTGGTGTCTTAAATATTGTTCATGGAACCAATGTATGCCTTTTTCTTCTTGATTTGCTTACTAACCTTACTTATTCTTTGAATCTTTACTTCGACAAGTACACGTATTTGTTGTAGCAGGGTATACTTAAAAGTTTCTGCAGTTGACATCATATACTTCTGAGCAACAATATTATATTCTTCAATAACAGTTTCAGTGGCAACTTTTGATTCATTGGTCCTCTAATGTGGTCAATACTTATTGTCATATCTCTCACATGAATTCCTTTATATACTTTGTGACAGGATATTGTTAATGCTATTTGTGATGATGACGATATCAGAGCTGTGTCATTTGTTGGTTCTAACACAGTAAGCTACTTCTGGGTGTTCCCCTTGTGAGCCCAATTCTGATGTGATGCTTTTGTTTCTAGTTAGTTATATGATAATTTATTTTACCTACGACAATACTTTTATACATTCGTAAAGTTCTTTGTCATGTGGTTTTATATGCAAGGTTCATGATCTGATTTTGTCTTGACGTGGCTTTGTGTTATATAAATAGTTCTTATTCGGTGATGCCTTTTTGATGTGCTCAATTTGTTTTATGAAGGCTGGTATGCATATTTATGGAAGAGCATCAGCTAAAGGGAAACGTGTGCAGGTAACTGCACTTCATATACGAGCCCCATTTTTATTTTACATATTTATATAAACTTGTAGGATGTTATTGAACTTGAAAGAATTGGTTGCCTGAGAAGCTATTCTCTGCAGTCAAATATGGGAGCTAAGAACCATGCAATTGTAATGCCTGACGCTAGCCCAGAAGCTACCTTAAATGCTCTAGTTGCTGCCGGTTTTGGTGCTGCTGGACAAAGGTGCATGGCACTAAGCACTGTTGTTTTTGTTGGAGGGTCAAAATCATGGTATGATGTTTTGCTTACTATTTCTTTTAGTTTCTTCGTGCTTAATCACTCTACTTGATTCTTTCCAAGGATTGGCATCTTTTTTAGTATCAAACAGACTGGGTTTTGATGTGTATTGTTCCGTCTTTTCATAAGCATGTCTGACAAATATCATACTCGAAAGTTTCTGCCTGTAGTTGTTTGGTAAGGATATGAAAGTATTAGACATCTGCAAAGCCATAATGCCCGCTTGTCCCAGTTCTTTGAAATGTGAATAACCATGATATTTCTTCATCCTCTGGTAGAAGTCCTCACCACATTGCCATTCCTCTCATATGTTTTTTTCTCTCACGTTAATCATGGTAGACATTCAATAAACAGATCTGTATCTATCAAATACTCCATTGGAGATCTCGACCCAACATACATATTTGTCATGATTGTATAACATAACAGGAATCTGTTTCAAACCTCTTTCAGGGAGAAAGAATTAGTGGAGCGTGCCAAAAATCTTAAAGTGAATGCTGGAACAGAAGATGGAACAGACCTTGGCCCAGTGATTACCAAACAGGCAAGTATTTTATAATAAAAAATCATGTATAATTTCCTACCAATTATTTTGACAAAAACATTTTAATGAGCTTAAGTGTTACTTCGCTCCATATAATTATAATTATTAAATAATCTTTTAACAAGTCCAATTGTTGTGAGAGGCAGCTTTCTGATACTTCATTTATTATTATGCCCGCACAAGTCTTCTGTAGTCTTTTGTTGCTTAGGACTTTCTCTTATTTAACAGGCAAAGGAACGAATATGCAGATTAGTTCAAAGTGGTGTCGAAAGTGGAGCAAAACTACTGCTTGATGGGAGGAATATAGTGGTATCTTTATTTAGTTTTTGATCTTCCACTGTGTATTTATTGCCTCGTATGCTTAAAGTTACAGAATTAGGAGTACGAATGACTAAAAGCAGCTGCTTAAAAACAATATGATCCAGATTGTAACTGAATTACTCTGTTTCTTAAAAACTGATTGGAACACACTTTAAAAGATCATCAAGCTACTTTGTTTGAAGCCTTCTCTCTCTCTCGCTCTCTCTCTCACACACACACACACACACACACAACAATACAACTAGAAGTTTTTTGGTCATATTTAATAGCATAGATATAATGGGAAGGAGCACACAATAAAAAATAGAAAATAAAGTAGCAAAATACATCAGCTAGGTGCATAAATCTCATCCTCGAAGATTTGTTGCTTATCCTTGACTGTATCTCTGCTGAATGCTGACTTCATTGTCATGGGTGAGAAATAGGTTCCAGGATATGAACAAGGAAACTTTGTTGGTCCCACCCTCTTAACCGGAGTCACAGCCGAGATGGAGTGTTACAAGGTATAATTACTTTCCAATTTATCTACCTTACCTCTGGTATTCGTTTCTGAGATCCCACCTTAACACATTATCTCTAGTGGATGAAGATTGAGAGGATTTAAACTTTTATCCTTGGAATAAAGTTGATGATGCTCTATCTTGGCTTGTGCAGGAAGAAATTTTTGGCCCAGTTCTTCTTTGCATGGAGGTAAATTGATTATTTCCTGCCTGTTTATCTACAACCAACCTTTGTGTTTTCAGAAACACAGATGTTACTAAAAGCTTGCATGTTTTTTTCTTCACGTTTTCTATTCAAACATGCAGGCAGATAGCTTAGAAGAGGCCATAAACATCGTGAACAGAAATAAGTACTTCCCTTGATTCTTGCTTCTCTATTGAATTTTTAGCAACTCTATTAGTAGTAGTACTCCGTTTTATTGGCGACTTGCTCTTTTGACATAGATATGGCAATGGAGCTTCGATATTTACATCTTCTGGTGTAGCTGCAAGGAAATTTCAGACCGAGATTGAGGCTGGGCAGGTAAAACACTGCTTGAAGCATAAATGGCTTTTGGAAATGGAAAAGCCTTCGTTGAATGTACTAGAACTTGTATTAACCGTTAACTTGATTCTATATATGGACTCAGGTTGGTATCAACGTTCCTATTCCAGTTCCCTTGCCATTTTTCTCGTTTACTGGATCAAAGGCATCATTTGCCGGTGATCTCAATTTTTATGGTAAGGATATTGCTGCTGATTCTATTCTTTTGCTTCTGCTGTGGAAATCTAATCACCTACCTATATGATTGTGTTTAAATTTTGTTTTAACTTATGAGTGATATTTTTTGAAAAATTACAGGGAAGACTGGAGTGAATTTTTACACTCAGATAAAGACAGTGACTCAGCAGTGGAAGGATTTACATGGCAGTGGCAGTGGAGTTTCCCTGGCAATGCCAACTTCTCAGAAATCATAGTGCCCAAATTAGTAAACCTTTTTTGTTTCACTTTCAGTTTATTTTATGAATTTGTGTGTGAACCTTTGGAAATCAATTAGGCCTGAAGTTATAAATAGTGAAACTACCCTATACTTATGGGTATTTACTTAAAATGGCTTCTAGTTTCAAAATATTTATCTTTGATTCTTTTTTTTTAAGGGATCTTTGATTCTTCAATAAGCACAATTCTGATCTCAATTTTAATGTACCAAGAAATATCCTAGTTTCATTCGTGTACCTGTTGAATTATGAGGATATGTCTCATCTTGAGACTTGACGAGGCAATCCTTGAGTCGACTCAGTAAAGATTCACTAGTATCTCATCCTGTGCATTACAGAAATAATGGAAACGAATAAGAAAAATGGAGAATAAGGAGGTCGTTTAGCAATTTTTATTTGAAATTCTGGGAAAGTAGGACATATTGTGTATTTTAAAATTGCAATTATTGCGTACGTTTAATTTTTACATGAGGACATATTTGGGATTAAAAAAATATTTTTTTTCTCAAATAAGTTAAATAATTCCAAATTACGTTCGTTTAATTTCTTCTTTAACTTAATTAATCTAGTTAGAACTTACTTTCCTAACATTTG
>JAYMSZ010000816.1:0-16985 GCA_036897665.1 Pelargonium citronellum
TATCTCATTTATTGACACATCATTTTGTACAATTATTTTTGTACAAAATTTTGTACAAATAGCATTGCTCATATAATATACTGATGATAAATTAGACGAATTAAAATCAGTAAAATGTGTGCTGTCAAAAAAAAAATCAGTAAAATGTATATAATATGTGTTATATATCGAGCGCTTCGTGCCAAAAATTTATGGGAAAGTTGGTATTATATGTGTCGAATTATTATTCTTTTAAATTTAATATTGAGACATAAAAATAAAAAATAATATTTTTCACATAAGCTGCCACATCATTTTGTACACAGATTTCTACCTCATTTAGGACAAATAATATTTTTCTTTGTGCTAAACAGAATTACCAGTTTACCTAAAGAAGTTATGTTTGGATACTTATTAGGCCTTCTTGTAACAAATTCAAATACTCATCTAGTTAGTATTGATATTTTCCCCTTTACTCATGGTATTCTTATTCTTATATATTTTTTTTAGATTGTCTTGCATCCAACATTAGAAGGATTATTTGGATAACAACTTCAAAATTAAATATCTTGGTTTCTTGAGATGGAAATGTACAATTTTCTGGTTGAATCATCGTTATAAATGTAAATATGTCTTCGATATCTTGAAACACAATGGTATAACGTGCATGATGCAAGACATCTAACTTTTTCCTTCGTCAACATCACAAGCTTTCTCTTTTATATGGATCTTCTTGATGTCTTTGCAAAAAGTTAGTGGGACACTCATTGTTCCTAACTAAGTCAATATGTGCATGATCCAAGATAATATCAGATCATAGACACAACAATTCATGTTTTTCGACATGAGGCCTTGGTCAGGGGTTGCTTTTTTACCTCCAAATCACTCATGTCTCTATGGGCATATTGTACCTGGGATGGGTGTCCTGACACTCGTTGATCCGCCACAGTGTTAATTATTTTTCTTGATTTCTCACCTATTATGTGGAAAGCTAATAAGGAGTCTGATATATTATGCTCCTCTATACAATCTAGTATCAAACAACGTTCATGACTATTGGAGAGCTTATTTATCTATGAAGACTGCATACTGATTTTCAGCTTTCACATTCTAATCCAACTACGCTATTTTGCAATAATCAAATTGTTATTCGCATCACCAACAGTTTCGTTATTCACACGAGCGAACAAAACATGTTAGCATTAACTACCACTTGGTCTTTGAACGATATTTTTGGACATGTGATTAATTATTTGTTGCTGCATTTCTACTCAACACCATATTGTCGATATTTTCACCAAAACTCTGGGTCCAAACGCTTTCATGACCTTCTTGGCAGGACGGGCATCTCAACTTTACATGCACCAACTTATGGACACTACGAGAAAAACATCTATTAGCTACGAAAATTCCCGTCGCTAATTGCAATCAGCGACAAATCATCGACGGAATCCAATCCGCCGCGAAATTGAGGGTTGCTGATGATCAGTGACGGGGTTCTGTTGCTAATCTGCAACGAATTTTGCGACGATGAACCGTCACTGATCAGCCCGAAAGGCCGTCGCTAATCCGCGACGGATCATCAGCGATTTTGACCCGGTTTTATGTCGCTTTCCTATATTTGTGTACATTACTTAAATGTGTATCCACGGTAAACATTTTCCTACTATACCCAGCATTTTATTAGGCCTACAAGTAAGCTCATTAATTAGTCTGTATAAATTAGAGCACCTCGACTCATTGTTCTGTTTAACCAAGAGATCAATATATTTAAGTTCATGAGCTTTGTTTTAACGCTCTAAAGCTAGGATTTCCATCGCTGTTTATACTTGTTTAGTTTTAATATTTTTCATTTTCCGCATTGTAATAATTTTTTATCGTTCATTTTTCCTTCTTGGAAATTCCCCAGAACGATATTATACAAAAAAAGAGTGTAACGTCACTCAAATAAAATCTTCAAAGAAACCGCGTAAGGGATTTGACGAGTCACAATCAGTGCTAATTTTGTAAATGATGCTAAATTGCTATGAATACGTTAAATTAAGTAAATTAATTAGCAATGAAATGAAACTTCATTGGGGAACAGGTTGTGAAAATATGTCACTATGATAGGTTTGGTAACAATGGTTTTAGCATTAGTGAAACAGACAATACGATAAATTTCAATAGATTAATTATAATTTGGACTTGGTAAGGACCGACACATATTACAAACTTGTATCCAATGTGTGAATCAATTTGAACAAGTCAAGGACTTTTTACTATATTTCGTTTTCATGCAAAACACTGCATATTCTATATATAAATTTCCCAATTCGGTGCATTACAGTGACTTTATATTTGTTATATTTATACCCATAACTATTAGACATGTCAAGATTATAGTGAATGTACACGTACAATTAGTAATCAGATTTGTTCTTTTGCATTTTTTCTTTTAAATTTCAAGCTTCAATTTGTTTAGGTAGATACAAGTCTTATATACACATACTTCGGAAAAAGATTTAAGTGAAAACAATACGTCAAGAAACTAATCAAGGTTAATATGATCTAAAATTAATAAAATCACATAAATTTGATTTATTTTACATTGATACATTAAACAACAAATATGATTGCATTTTCTTTATCTACTGTGACATCAAAAGGTGAAGTAATTAATAACTAATTTTTTATAGTTCATAATTCATTGTTATTATATAATCCATTGCTTTAGAATGATATAAGAAATTATATATGTTACTCTAAAGTCATTTTGAATTTGAAAAAGTTCCAGGAAAGAAAGCTAGTACGTAGACTAAGTCTGACAATGATTAGCAGATAAAAAATAAATACATACATAACATGTCTCTTTCATTTCCATTTCCACACAAATCCAAGTGTTTCCAATTTAATGATAGGTCACTGTGGAATTGAATCGTACAGATTTAGTACACCCCAGTCAAACAAAACATTCTCTCATTTCACACACGCTCTAGCTTGCATACATGTCTATATATAAGAAGCTTATTTACAAAGCACAAACAACAATTTATAGTATCATCACTATGGAGCTAGATCAGAAGATCAAGTCAAATGATCATGACAATACTATTTTTGAAGAAGATGAGCCTCTACTTCTCCCTGGCTTCAGGTTTTCTCCTACAGACGAAGAGCTTCTCGGGTTTTATCTGAGGAGAAAAGTGGAGAAAAAATGTCCAAATATTGAGCTCATCATCAAACATGTTGACATCTACAACTACAATCCATGGGATCTTCCAAGTATGTATATAAACCTTAATTACTTATATATTACATATACATATGTAGTATAATTAACTTTTGTTTATATTATATATAGTTGGTGCAGTTGGAGAAAAGGAGATGTATGTGTTTTGCAAGAGAGGCAGGAAGTACAAGAATAGCTTTAGACCCAACAGGGTGGCAGGTTCTGGATTCTGGAAAGCCACTGGCATTGACAAGCTTATATATGATCGTCACCGCTGCAATATTGTTATTGGCCTCAAGAAAACACTGGTTTTTTACTGTGGTTCCGCCGGAAAAGGCACCAAAACTAATTGGATGATGCATGAGTTTCGCCTTCCTCCTACCACGTCCAAAACTAATCTTGAACAAGCAGTAAGAACATACATATATATATGCATCGCTTTTAGATTCCGATTCTTTTCTTGCGTTGAGTATACAAATGATTGATTATATGTTTAAGGCGCTTGGTTCTCTTGAGGTCCCATGTTCGAGTCTCGGTTATTATGATAAAAAAAAAAAAAGACTGATCATATGAGTAATGAATTTGCAGGAAGTTTGGACAGTTTGCCGGATCCTAAAGCGCGAGGTTGGTCACAAGAAAAATATATCATCGTCCTCGAAACAGAAACAAAATCAGGTAGTGGATTGGAGCTGTTATGAAACAATAATTAGGTGTAGCAGTTCAGAGTCAGATAATGTTGATGATCAAGTCAAGTCAAAAACAACATCTACTAATACTACTACTAGTGATAATATTGATGATCAATTAGTAGCAGCAACATCAAATTATGTGAGGCCAGTTGGTGATGATTATGATATAGATGGAGTTTCTAGCTGGGATGAGCTCAGACCAATGATACACTTCATTCTTTGAGAGTTCAAATCCTTAATTAATTTCAGACTAGCTAGCTAGATCATAGTATATATTAACTACTGTTGCTGTCAATTTGCTTTGTAATTGTATAGCATATGTACTGTTGCTAGTTAATTTAGGTAAATTTTATGAATGGGAAAGGCTTCGTTTTCATCATATTTACACTTGAATGTGAGGAACTATATATACTTATATTATATTCTGTACACACTTCAATTTCAGGTTCGCAAGTCCATGTTTTGTTTTTTTCCTAGTCAACTGTATGTCTTGTTTACAAGAATATATAATGTGCATATATATACAAATATCTAGTAACTAAAGACAAGCTAGTGTGTTGGGATGCCAACTTCATACATGTATGTACTCAATTACGTGTCGCAATATGATTCATTAACATTAGAAAGAACATAATGCTGTAAATCATCGCAGCAATCTTAAGCAATCGTTCGCTACAACGAACATTGTGAAACTCTTAAGCTTTAAGAAAAACAAAACTTTGACGACATAACACTCATTATAATCCTATATTTTTGTTCCGTTTTTATAGTCGGTATAGATTTTGTGTTAGCTTTTTATAAAGAAAACAAAATTAGTATGGATACAGTAGCAGAGAGTATGAGATTATGATTATTCTGTAATTGATACAGTAACATTATTGTTAGAGAAAAAAACTTGGATAAAGTCAACGCTGGTTCAGTACAAAACACCATATGTATAATGTATTGCGATCACAATTCACAGACTCAGAAAATGTCTTCTTACTTCCCACCAACGTCATCTTCCCTCCACAGACGAACCGCTCACGGCCAAACAACAACAACGCCCGCCCCGACCCAACTTCAGGGCTCGGATCCGGCTCCGACCACCCGCCCTATCGCCCAATATCTAGCTTTAGCTGCTATCATCCTCCTCGCCTTCTTACAGTTTCTCCCGGCGACCCATTTTCGAGACCCGTCGGACCCTTTCCGGAAATGGGTCCCGTTTGGCTCCAATCATAATCCTTCTTCTGTAAGTGTTTGGTTGCCGAGAATATGTGAAAATGCAAATTATTAATTAAGTCTGTTTTTAGTTTAAAAAAAAATTAAGTCTGTTTTTATTCTGTTTTGGTTACAAATTAGTCGGTTATTTGTAGTTTAGCAATTCGGAGCATTCTGGCAATGGAGAATCGAGTTCCGTCACAACAAATGGTAGAGAGGACGGAATGGTGAATATTGTGTCGTGGATGGATCAGTTAAACCTTCCAGTGCTTGCAGTTGTGGTCAACTCATCGCTGTCAAGCTCAAGGTTTGTTTCATTTTTTATCCTGTTAGTTATTGATGTTCATGACCTAGAATGTGCATATTGATGTTCTGATTTGTACCCTCAAAACATAGTAATTAATTCATTATGCGAAGAACCCAAGGCTAGGTCTGTTAGTACTTGTATTTTCAATTGGACTCGCATGGATTCATGTTTGCATACTGAGAATGAATTATGCATCCACAGTCTAATTATATGCTTTTGAGCTCAATTATCAAATAATTTGATACCTTAAGGTTGCGTTTGGGAACATGGATTTGATTTCAAATTTTGGATTTGAAATATAAATATAATGTTTGGGAAATCACAAAATTTCAAATGACAAGGTAAAAGTTGTCATTTGAAATCTCATGTTCTAAGCATGTTTTGAAATTTGAATGCTATTGGATTTGACTCAAATACAAATCCAAATTCATGGAGTTCCCAAACACTTCATTTGACTCAAATCCATCATTTCAAATCAAATGCTAGTTCCCAAACACAACATAATGGTTGGTCTGTCCAAGGACTATTTCTGGCACAAAGCCTGAAAAAAAAAAAAAAAAGAAACTAGGGGCTTTTATGCATCGTTTTGCACTAGTATAGAATACAGGAAGCTTAAGACTGGATCATTGTTCAGTAGTTCCGGTTTGAGGCTGTCCTAAGCATCAACTTGTTTGATTTACTTCTTATCCATCTCTTTCCATATGCAAGTTAGAATAGCATTCCATAATTTCCTTCTACTTTTTTGTTGATGCATTTTTTGATTGCTGATGTCATCTTCAGGTTTCCAGATCGGGTTTATTTTCATTTCTTTATTCCAGGAGGGCATGAAGACAAAGTATCTTACTACAAGTTGAAAGTATTGTTTCCAAATGCAAATCTTGAAATTCATGGGTAACCAACTGTTTCCTTAATTTATATGTATGTGCAAACTTACTATTTCTACTCTTTAAATTAATGCTCTTGCAAAGTGCAGGCAGGAAGAAGTTAAAGATAAGATTGGGACTCGTAATTCAGGGGAACAATATGCTGGACACTCTTTTGAGGCAGTAGTGCCTTTTGTTATATCAACTGTCCTCCAATCATTGAGCAAGTTCATATATGTCTCACCGAATGTAATTGTGAAGGTTTGCTTCTTTTTCTAGTTACTTGACTTGATATTGCTTATAGCTTTTTTCTTTGGGATTGTTTACTCTCTTAGTTTGAGATTCAAGTAAAACGATGCCATATTTTTATCATTTTCAGCAATCTGAAAAATAAAAAAAAATGAGAAGAATATATTATACATAACTTTGATGGATCATAAGAGAAGATAATTTGGGGAAAGAAGATCTTCTAGACATTCAGCATTGTCAAGACAATCATTAGATTTATACTTTTGTTCCAGGGAAGAGTTGAAGAGTTTATCAAGTTTGAGTTCAGTAGCTATGCTGTTGCTGCTGCTGAGGACTGCTCTAAAAGACTGAATTCCTATGTTAATTCAGATGTCTTGAGTGCCATTCAGAGATCCGCTTCAAAACCTTGGGTATCTGATACACCTTACGATAAGAACACATGTATGCTGGACTTAAGCATCCTTTTGATTGATGCAAAGAAATTGCGAAGAGACTTTATCGAAGCTATTATGTGGTGGAATAAAGTTCTTGATTTGAGCGACAGGTTCTATACTTATCTCATCTCTACGTACTAGCTTTCATTAATTTGTATTCTCATTTTGTTCTCTAGGTTCAATATCAAGACACCAAATAGAGTCTATTTTTAGTTTAATTAGCTCTCATACTAAAAGGTCAACCTTATTAGTTGAGTTGGACTTTTGCCTTTATACATAGCTATTCCAATCACCCATCAAGGTGAGACTTTATATTCAACACTCTCCATCACGTGTGAGCCTCACACCTTTGTTTTTTTTTTTGTGGGTTTGACACGTGCACAATTGGAAGCTTTTACTTCACAATTTGGTTGATAACTGAAAGGCAGGAGTTTTTTCTTCTTCGTAGGCAGTGGGGTGATGTATTTGCTGAATCACTATTGTGATTTTTCATGGGTTGTGGGAATTGGGGCTCCCAGGCAAACATAGAACTTTAATATAGAGCAGAAAATTGGTACTACTTGGCTAACATAGTCAGGTTAGGATGTTGGGGGTGATAGAACCTTATTAGTTGGAACATGTCTTGCTAGAGATGAAGCCAAATCCAGCACTGCCATTTCAGATCTGGTCACATCTAGTCAAATCTAGTTAACAGAGGCGGCTCTGCTTTATCGTGGTGGCTCTATTTTAGGCCAGATCACTGACTTAAGTTCAGGCTGAAGGCGGTGGCAATAACTATGATGGTGGCGGTGTTGAGATGGAGGAAAGAGGGGGATGAAGGGGAGATCAGAGTTGGTGTTGTTTCATGGTGTGACTATTCTTCTTTTCTCTCCCTGCAGAGGAGGGGTGGCGGCTATATCTTCATCTCTTCCTCTCTCTTGGTCTGAAATGAAAACCATTATATATTTATAGAAGAGTAGTTAAGTCTTTTTAGTACCAACACTAACGGTGTTATCAATAGTTTGGTTCATTGAAACATCATAGTAGTTGATGGTTGTGGAAATTACATCAGGGTAATGTTCTTTTTGTATAAACATAAGAGTAGTTAAATGAAGATACCCTAAAACATAACTAGGGATAAATTACGTTGAAATCCTCAATTCACTCATGTCTCAAACAGAATGTACTGATAGTTAAGCCACTATTTAGAAAAGAATGCAAGATGCATTTAGATTTTTCTATTTTCAATCACATGCAACATTGTGCTTATAAAGGAGTGTATGGTTGTGGTTTTGATTACATATCCTTCACTTACAAGGGTTCTTTATCAGGGGTGATTCTGATAAACCAGCAATTGCATTAGCACTTCATGACAGATATTTCAAGCTTCCTACTGGGTCAGAGGGGGAATCGACATCACCAGAAATCAACAACGAGAGAATGGTTGTCCTTTATGATGTCCCTAAAAATGTTTGCTCTGGATTTGGCAGTGGGGTGATGCCACAATCAGATCATGGTGACATTTGGACACAGTACCTTCCCCCAATGGCAGATCGGATCTTGGGATGCTAGTACGTAAACTGGGGTCAGTCTACTGAACCGAAGAGTGGCATGGAATATGGATGGATGTGCATCAATCACTACCCCTCATTTCCTGTAAGTTCAACCAAACACGAAGATAAAAATGTCACGGCCATTACTGAAGAAATGTTAATCCTTTTTGTTCTATTTTTTTTTTTTCTGGTATGCCATAATTTACAGGCATGTAAATAACTGTTAACATCACAAGTATATTCTTACCAATAAATGTCACATGCATAGTTTTTGTGTTCATGAATTTTGTAACAATGCTTTCTTGATGTGTTAACGGATCAATTCCCCTCCCATGGGTATGCTTTACATATGATATGGCGACCATGAAGTGCATGACCATTCATAGCTGTCATTATGTTGGGAAAACAGCGGGTTCTCATATGAATTTTGAGGTCATGGTCTGGGCTAAGGTGGCTTAAGGTTGACACATCGGATGTTTCAAACTTATGGCCTTTAGCTTCAGTGAGCAATACCTAAGATGTTGTCATGTACTCATTTTATTGTTTGCATTCTCTTGTAGAGAAATAACATTGATATTCATTTGATGGTCTACCTAATAGTACCAATTTTCTGACAGTTGCTGTGACTTGGACTGATACAGCTTTGGTGAGGAAAATACTTCCAGCTGATCTTTTTTTCAGTTCTGTTAGTATCCGTAGCTGCAATTCCAATGAGAGAAGCGACATTCATTAAGCCTTGCTCACTAAACGTAAATCACTTATAAGTTATAAGTTATAACTATGACTAAGCGTCAGTCAGTCATGATGCAGTGAAAATATTGTTGCCTAATTATCTTTAATGATCATTTTAAGGTCTTTATAGTCTTGTGTGCTAAGATACACATGTAATAATTTGAGAATCAAATTATTTTTAAATCATGCTGTTGTTCATCCATCATTGTTTCAAAATCTATCTTTTAATAGAATGTAACAGTTGACTCCATATATATTTAGTCTCATATTTTGCGCATGGTCTCATTTACACGAATTAAAAACTTATTGACTTATTCAATGTGTTTTCTCATCCTCCATTTGGGGTTCTTGAGGAGAAAGAATGGATTTTTAACTCTTTATCCTGTTAGATCCTCCTCCCAATAACAAAAAGATTCAGTTTGTCCTGTCCTGTGGCTGGATTTAATTTAAGTTTTTGGTTTCTTCTGAATGACCCTTTAACTACCTTCCATATGTCTACATTCTAACAGCCACCAAATTAACATAATTCTTATTTAAGATCCTTTTAATCACTATGGTCGGCATCCTATATATCATTTCTCTGTTTTGTCTTAATACTGAATTAGGTAGAATTGGAATATTCATCATTTTTGCATTTATAAAATTTGATTAGATGCTTCTAAATAATGCAAGATCAAATGTCAGCATTTGATTGAGAATTGCATCATCCGGGTATGCTTGACTTTCATCTTTTACTACTGCTTTGTCCATTCCTTTTTAAACCTTTGCTACACTAAAAGTGAATGTGTTAATATATTTTTCAACAAGTGAAGTAATTAAGATAGTTGTTTGGTGTGGAGGGAGAATATAAATATTACTTTTTTCGTTTTTGAGAGAAAAATATCAATCTCATATCTAGAGGTCCTGACCTGGCTATAGTTTAATCCCATTGTCTGTTGGTGTTCATTTTGGAGCTGTATTTGGACAAAACTGTAACTTCTTACAAGGGTTGTTTATATCATGTAGCTATAAAATGTCTCCTATCCAGAGAAGGTATCACAGACTGTACTTGTTTGTCATGCAGTTACTTGATTGAATTTCTTAATGTGTAGGTTATTATATTTGTATAGAGAGCTAGAAGGATTCTGATATCCCAAGGTGCGGAAAAGATAAGTGCGACTAATGGACGGCCTGCAAGATCTTACAAGAGTATTATTGATGATGAAAGCTGGAAGACCTAAAGAATAATATTGGAGACAAGGGAGACAAATTATTAGTTCCTTTAATCAGTATTGGAAGTCAAAGTCATGAGTTGGTGCCTGGAGGGGGATAAGTATTAAACTGTTGGAGTATCAGATTGTGAGAGTAGCTGACGAGTGACTACAAGAAGAATACTTGATCTTTACGTTGGAGGTGAGAGATTCATCTACTGATTTTCTAGAGCCAATCTTCGATCAAAATGACCACAGGATCATCCAAGAAAAGAAAGGGGAAGGTAAGATGGAGCAAGCTGTATTCATACTCCTGCTTTCGACCCTGTATTGCGGATCCAGGTCCTTCTAAGGAGCTCCTCGGTCAGCCAGGATTTTCTCGGGTGGTTTTCTGCAATAAGCCTCAACTACACAAGACCAAGCCTCACAAATACCCCGATAATTATGTATCTACCACAAAGTATAATGTTGTGACTTTTCTTCCCAAGGCACTCTTTGAGCAATTCCGCAGAGTTGCCAATCTGTATTTTCTCTTGGCTGCAATATTGTCCTGCTTTCCAGAGGTGTCTCCCTTTACTCCAGAAAGCATGATTGCTCCTTTGTTGTTTGTGGTCGGGGTTAGCATGTTCAAAGAGGCTTTGGAGGACTGGAACAGATTTTTGCAGGTAACTTATTACAATATCATTTTTGTTTTTCATTTACAAGTATCTGCATTTAGAGAGTCATCTGTTGGTTGGTAGCTACTTGGAGCTTGATAGTATTGTAATTATATTCTTTCATTGCAAAACTCTCCTCCATTTTTTTCTGAGTTAAAGAACATCGCTTAAGGATAAATTCCTGTTAACACAATCATCAATAAATTCTTTTTCACCGCGTTCTTCTTCAAGGCTATTAATAATTGTTACGAAATGCAAAACTACTGTTTGTGCACAAAATGGTGCCTCGCAGGCATATGTTCTAGTGTGCTTGGTGGAGCCAGATTTGCTTGTGAAGGATGTATTTACAAAGCCTTCACTGAAATGTCTATTTTCTTAATTTTCTCTTTTAGGTGCAAACTGGGAAGCTTAACTTTTCAATTTAGTTCGAATTTTGCGACTGAACTTTTTTTATCCTTTCAAGTTCATACTCTTTATATAGGATTTACCAATATATGTTTTTAATTTGTTTCTTGGCAATATTCCTCATATTTTCTGTGTCATATGAATGTGCTTTGCAGGATATGAATGTGAACTCTCGAACTGTAAAGGTTCATGTGGGAGATGGCGTATTTGTGGATAAAACTTGGAGAGCACTCTCAGTGGGAGATGTTGTTAAAGTTCATAAGAATGAGTATTTTCCTGGTGATCTCCTTCTATTATCTTCCAGCTATGATGATGGTGTTTGTTATGTAGAGACCATGAACCTTGATGGAGAAACCAACCTGAAAATCAAGAGATGTTTAGAAGCCACACTTGATTTGGATGGGGAGACAGAATTCAAAAATTTTGGAGCCACATTACATTGTGAGGATCCAAATCCAAATCTTTATAGCTTTGTTGGGAACTTAGAATTTAGATATGAATCACATCCCTTGTGCCCAGCCCAAGTGCTTTTAAGAGACTCAAAACTTCGGAACACTGATTATATCTATGGAGTTGTGATCTTCAGTGGTCCTGACACAAAAGCAGTTAGGAATTCCACAAGGTCACCATCTAAGCGCAGCCGGATTGAGAGAAAGATGGATCATGTGATTTACCTTCTCTTCTCATTTCTTGTTTTGATATCATTAGTCACATCTCTTGGGTCTGCAATATTCACAAAATCCAAAATACTTCAGTTGTGGTACCTAATGCTTGAAAACGTTGATCCCATGCTCAGACCTTTAAAGCCAGATGAATTTTTCAATCCTCAGAGGCCTGGAGTATCAGCCATCCTACAGTTCATAAGGGCTCTCATATTGTATGGCTACTTGATTCCCATTTCTCTGTACGTTTCCATTGAAGTTGTCAAGGTGCTGCAGGCAATGCTCATTAACAAGGACATAGAAATGTACGATGAAGTAACATGTAAGTCAGTTGAAGCTCGAACATCGAATTTAAATGAAGAACTGGGACAGGTAGAATTGATTTTGTCTGATAAAACGGGGACCTTGACTTGTAACCAAATGGAATTCAGGAAATGCTCGATTGCGGGGACTTCATATGGGGGTTATACAAATGTTGTTGAACTTGCTGCATCTAGACGAATGAATGTTGACATTGAGGCATACCATATTTACTCTGAATCTGATCCAACCAGCCAAAGTTATGAAATGGCTGATTTTTCAGTTGCTGATTTTAGCACCCAGAGGTCTGCTTTTCGCCGTCAAGAAGATGATAAGTATACAAACACAGGAAATTCAAAGGTCTCTTTTGTGGAAACAGAATCTCTAATCAAGGGTTTCAACTTCATAGATGATCGGCTGATGAACAGAAATTGGATTTACAGACCCAACTTATTTGATGTAACAATGTTCTTCAGAATCATGTCTCTCTGTCACACTGGCATACCAATTGAAGATGATCAAACTGATAAGCTGAAGTACGAGGCAGAGTCACCAGAGGAAGTGGCTTTTTTAATCGCTTCACAAGAGTTCGGGTTCCAATTTTGCCGAAGAACCCAATCAATTATGGTTGTCAAGGAGCTAGACCCTTCATCTGGGACGGAGATGGAAAAGTAAGCTATCTTTCTTACTTATATCTAGCAGTTTCTTTCTGTCACCTACATTAAAATTAATGCCTGGTGAACTAATTATGTAGGGAGTACAAGCTTTTAAATCTGTTAGAGTTCAGTAGCTCACGCAAGAGAATGTCTGTGATAGTAAGCAACGAAGATGGACAGATCTTCCTCCTCTGCAAGGGCGCTGACAGGTATTTCATGTCTTTCCATTAACTGATTGAATCAGTATGTCATTCATGACTAAATATGTATATTGTTCTATGTATATTGTTTCCAGTATAATCTTCGACAAGCTTGCTGATACTGGAAGGTCCTACCAACAGGCAACAACTTCGCACCTTTCAAGTTATGCAGAAGATGGTTTCCGAACTCTGGCATTTGCCTATAGAACTGTGGAGGTGGCTGAGTATGAACATTGGAACTCAATATTTACAAAGGCTAAGACCACTGTAGGCCCTGAAAGAGAAGAACTACTGGAAAGAGCATCTGAAATGATTGAAAAAGACTTGACTTTGTTGGGAGTTGTAGCTGTTGAAGACAAGTTACAGAAAGGGGTTAGTTACTTCCTTGTTTTGTTTCAGCCTATAGTCCGCGGATTGTGAAATGTATTACCATTTGAAATATGGGAATTCTAGCTGTATATGACATATTGTCCTTGCTTTTATATCAGGTTCCAGAGTGCATAGATAAACTAGCCCAAGCGGGCTTGAAGATATGGCTACTCACTGGTGACAAAAAGGAAACTGCAATTAATATCGGGTAAGGCTCTAGTTTATTTCAGTAAATGCTAATGATCTAAATTAATAAGTACTGCATAAACTTACAAAAGAAGGGCGGGAACACCCGTTTCATTAGTTCCAATAAATATCCTTATGTTTCTCTTGTTCTTGCAGATTCTCTTGCAGCTTACTTCGGCAAGATATGAAACAGTTTCATTTGAGTTTGAGCACAGAAGCTGAATCCAATCATAAACCAAAGGTAAAAATTCACTTCAAAGAGCTATACTTGTAAAGAATAATGCATTTTATTGTTGAGAAAACAGAAAATTACAATTACATCTTACCAACCTTAGCATTGTATTGATATTCTGGTTATCATTTTCTCTACCAGAAAATAAGTCAAATTGTTTTGCCATGAACAGTTAACCTCCTTTTCCACAAACCCTCCACATTAATCAAACCTAGATGAATGCATAACAATATAAAAAATGAATTGAAGTTAAGTTGGTATTGACAAGTTTGTGAACCTTGCTTTTTTCAGGCTATGAAACAAGACATTTTAAGCCAAATTGAAACTTCCTATCAAGTAATGAGGGAAGAAGGCAGTAAAAATGCACCCTTTGCTTTGGTGGTGGATGGAAAAGCTCTTGAAGTTGCTTTGCAAATTGATGTGAAGGACCAGTTCTTACAATTGGCTGTTAATTGTGCATCTGTTATATGTTGCCGTGTTTCACCTAAACAGAAAGCTTTGGTAGGTCGTTTTCCTCGTTTTCACTTTCATTGAATCAAGGACAATTTCTATGTCTCGTGTGAAATGGTTTGCTGTAAACTACACACTTTGATTGCTTTAAATGTTTTTTTTTCCTATGCCCCTCATTTAACTGAATGAGACATCTAATTAAACGCTGTAGATGTTTATTTATTGCATTTCGCAATACAAGTAATCACATAGATGTGGCTTTTTCAGATTACTCGATTGGTAAAACAATATACTGGCAAGACAACCTTAGCAATTGGAGATGGGGCTAATGATGTTGGCATGATTCAAGAAGCTGATATTGGAGTTGGAATCAGTGGCATGGAAGGAATGCAGGTAATTACTCGCCAACCAACAAATAATTTTAAACTTAACACTAGGCTGCATATCTTTAATGGCTAAAAATCTTCCCGGGGTATCATTTGCAGGCAGTCATGGCAAGTGATTTTTCATTGCCTCAATTCCGATTCTTGGAGCGACTACTCATAGTTCACGGGCATTGGTGTTACAGGAGAATCTCCAAAATGGTGACTCTTCAATTCTGTATCTTGAAAGCATCATATATCTGGATCTTCAGTTCTAAACTTGCCTCTTTCTTCTCACTGTAGGTTCTATACTTTGTATACAAGAACATTGCAATTGGCCTCACTTTATTCTTCTACGAACTCTACACAAGCTTCTCAGGGGTAGTTTTGTATGACGATTGGTACTTGGTGCTCTTCAACGTTGTCTTGACATCCTTGCCAGTTCTATCTCTGGGTGTCCTTGAACAGGACGTTTCGTCAGACGTGTGCCTCCAGGTATAATGGACCGAGCTTAAAAGCACATATGAAATATTTCAGTCCTATGTTATCTCAGAACTCTAATGCAATCTTCATTTCGGGTAATGAAACAGTTCCCGGCACTTTATCAGCAGGGACAAAAGAATGTACATTTCTCTTGGAGTCGCATCCTCGGTTGGATACTGAATGGTGTAGTCACTTCTCTGGCTATCTTCCTCGCGAATATATACGCCATCTCCCTGACTGCTTTTAGGAAAGACGGGAACACTGCAGACATCACTCATCTCGGTACCATAGCATACACGTGCGTGATTTGGACCGTCAACTGCCAAATTGCTCTCATTATCAACCACTTCACTTGGATCCAACATGTATTCATTTGGGGCAGCATATTTTTCTGGTACGTGTTCTTGTTCTTTTACGCTGAGCTCCCTCCAGCCTACTCGCACAGAGGATTCCACATCTTCTTGGAAGCTATAGGTCCCGCGCCCATTTACTGGTTGATCACATTGCTCGTTGTTGTTCTTTGCCTTCTCCCGTACTTCCTGCACATTGTGATTCAGCGCACGTTCTATCCGATGGATGATCATTTGCTCCAAGAGATGAAGAAGTGCAATACACACGTGACGGATAACCGGATGTGGTCGAGGGAGCAACGAAAGTCCAAAAAAAGGACCCACATTGGCTTCTCTGCAAGAGTGGATGCGAAAGTTGATTTCATGAAAGACCAGCTGAGCGAGAAAAGGTCATCTATACAAATTTCAGTCTCTAGCAGTCCCGAGTTTTCATCAATGGCAAGCAAGCGAGTGGTGTAGATGAGTGTGATTAATTTTACAATTCTTTTCCAAGGACAAATTTGTACACCCTTCTCTACATTTTATAAATTATTTTTTTATAAAACATCATGAGTAATCAAACCGAGAGCATTAGAACCCTCCCCATTTGTCTGAATAATCAAGTTGAAGACATTAAAATCATTCCTTCAGCCTAAAGAGCATGAATAACTGACAACGATTGCACTTGTAGTTTAAGGCGGCTATGTGGAAGGCTCTGCCAACTGCCTCTCGCCACCATTGGATCTAGCATCTAATTCGGTAGCAAACTCGAAAGTTAATTCAACAGCTCTGACCAGACCACCACCTCTCGAACCACCTTCTTCTTCTCTCCAACCGCATCTTACTGCCCTGCACGCGCACTTATAACAAAAGACTACCGTGAACCTACGCCGCATTCGCTGTACAAATCTTAACAACATATTAATTTGCTATGAAATCAAGAGATCATTATCTAAACAAGAAAAATAACAATTTGCTGTATAGAAAGTTAAGAGACTATGCATCCATAACCAACCAAAAACCCCAGCCCATTCCCAAAGGAGAGAGAGAAAGAGGGAGCATTCTTTAATTCATCGTGCACAGTTTGATTTATTTGAATTTCATAAAAATGTAAATAATTCTTTTGAAGGTCATCTTTCAAGTAAAACAAGCAATGACAGATTTTAATGTATGATATTATGGTAAAACCGTAAATACGATAATATAGTAAGAGTGATAATGTCTATTCGTTGTATGCATTTCTTGCAATACAAGTCTTTTAAACCTATTATTAGAATTTAGACATTCGGGGAGTTTCCGTTACAATTGCAAT
>JAYMSZ010000817.1:0-16971 GCA_036897665.1 Pelargonium citronellum
TTTGGTTAGCTTCTCGGTACGTACCCCCAAGTACCCACGGAGTACCAGTACCCGGTACCGGTAGGTCCTTCTCCTAGGAGTACCCGTGCTTCATAGGTTTTACTCTATATGTGCCAAAAGTATAGCTCGGATGGTTATAGTCCAATTATAGTTTATAGTCTAATAATTTGGATTGTGATTTTTTCTTACATTGTTAGGCTCAATCTGTGGCAAGATGTATGGAGGCTCATGGTGTGGAAAAAATGAATGTCCTGGGAATGAGCTATGGCGGGTTTGTGGCGTACAGCATGGCTGCTCAGTTTCCGGAGAGAGTGGAGCGATTGGTGCTGTGTTGTGCCGGTGTGAGCATGGAGGAGAAGGATAGTAAAGAGGCAGTGGCTCAGTTGAGAAGCGCTGATGAGGCTTTTAGTGTGTTGTTCCCACAAACTCCTGATAAGATGAAGGAATTGTTGGACTTATGCTTTCATAAGCCTGTCACTTCCCGGACTCCTTCTTGGGTCCTCAAAGATTTCATCAAGGTAATTGAACTTAAAACAACTACGAATTGAATTAAAGAGGCTTCTTTGTTTTTGAGTAGTGTTTTGTTTGCTTGGTAATAGTTGTGAATAGCGGTTAAGGCTAAGCTAAGTTGAATAATGACAGCAAATGCATGAGTATGCTCGGATTCTGGACTTTGGTTAACTTTAGTTGTAGTACATAGATCATATTTAATTACTGCTTCAAATGTATCTGAATTAGATGAATATACTGCACTTAAAGGTAGGGCCGACAATTTGGTTCATGACCCGTTGTCTTTGTCGCATGTCACTTGGCATATTCTAACTGATATAGCGTATTTGTCGTACTTTCATCGGTAAAACCAGCTGAAATTTGCAGTTTGTTGTCGGGAAAGAGACGCGTTCTTACCATAGTTCTTATGTTGTTTTCAACTGAACTAACCAGGTTGTTGTTGAGAAAGAGACATATCCTTAGTTCCTTACCATAGTTCTTATGTTGTAATAAACTGAACTGCATTCGCTATGTATCTTTGGCTAATGCAAAAAAAAAACAATGTATGTTCTCCACATTTTTGCTTAAAATTGTGTGGTAAATGTGGTTTTGGACAGGTAATGTGTACACAACACCTTCAAGAGAGGAAAGGGTTGATTGAGGCATTGCTCAAGGATAGAAAACTATCTGACCTTCCGAGGATAACCCAGGTCACTTTATAATTTTTCATTTATGTAGCGTTTCGATTTAGAATTTTTGTTTAGGAACAGTAATCAAGAATCACAATGGTAACAAGATTTTCATGTTTCATGTTTGAAACTTTGAATTGTGATCTTTTTAGTCATCAGAATGGCTTTAGAATGAGAATCTGATTCTCATTAAAAATTTAAAAAAAATCTAAACTCTAGTATACGGTATACATGTCATTAACATATAACTACCATTTTCTCAATTCAAGTTTAATAGCTCATCTCCTTGAGCATCTTCCTAATGTGTGGGTTCTTTTTTTATGCAGAGGAATATTCTACTAATTTGGGGAGAATACGATAAATTATTTCCTCTCGAATTCGCTCACCGAATAAAAAAGTAAGACAAAAACACTAAAATAATCATAGTATATTATAATTATTTCTATTTCATTTGGAGTACATTACAACAACTAGAACAACCTAGTTACCTCCCAAACATTGTTGTGGTAGGCAAAAACTTTGTTCGGAAGTGAGAATCGAGAATCGGAATAGGAATGAGATTCTTACTACTCATGTTTGGATTGGTATTTCTTTTATCATGAGAATGGATATGGGGCACTCTCATTTCCATTCCAAAATTGTAATCCAAACGCTACTCTTGAGATTCTCAACTTGTACAATTCTATTTCCTTTAGTTTCTTCTAACTAATTTATCTTACCCATCCTCACGGGTTTGTTGATCTGCCTACACTCTACATGTCCAAATCGCCTTAAACATTTTCATGCATCGTATCTTCAATTGACACTCTCCTATTCTTCTACAAATAGTCTCATTCCTAATGCTACTGCAAATCTAGCTAAACATTCTAAAGTATGATACAAAACTATAACACTAAGTAACATCATCCTATCTAATTAGTTTGGCTGACAATTCTTGTTTTGGGTTGGTTAGAAAGACCTAACCAAAGAGGTTTGCGTTTCATATTGATTTTTGGGTTTTACAAGTGAAAACTGTGGGTTTGCCCACATGTTCTATTTCATAAAACCCGAACCCAGTTTGGAACCAAATTGTCATCTTTGTGAATTCCCAACCTTTACATAACCTGATTTACCTTATGTTTTAGTCTCACGTACTTTTTTTGTCTGAACATTTACAGGCACGTCGGAGAGCATGTAGAATTGACAATCATAAAGAATGTAGGGCATGCGATAACAGCTGAGGCGCCGAAGGAGATGTTAAATCACATGAAATCGTTCCTCGTTGACCCGCTCTATGCATCTAGTAATGGCCTCAAGGTGGACTGATTGAGACTATTGGTAGGAACTGTAATTATCAGAAGCTGGAGTTGCTGATATTTCAGTTGTCTTTTCAGACACAATAAGCAATTAGAATTTGATTGGATGCACTTAGTGTAGATAGATTATATATGAAGAAACAAATGATTTTATGAGCTATGAATCTATGATGATCTCATTTGTACGCAGCTTAGTGTAACGGACCGAACGATCCTCCAGTTCATGACATCAAATTATCATATTGTTGTCCTCTTGAGCGCCTCAGCTCGCAATTAGGGGATTTGTGGAAGCTCCTCTTTTGAATATGTTATGTATTGGTATCTTTATGGCATTCAAATTAGGTTACGCTTGACCACCAACTTATGTGGATTAACTAAAGTTTTAAATTCGAGTTTCAGGATATGCGGTTGAGTTATTATTTGGTAGAAAAAGTTTTACCGTTTTTGTGGTCCTTTCTAGGTCAAATGAAGAATAGTCTTGGTATAATACGACTTAAAGATGTTGATCACGTGCTGATCGCTGACACACTCTAAATACATCATTGTTAAAAAGAAGAAAAGGTTATGCTTGTGAAGATGCTTGCGTATATATAGAAAAAAATTTAGCTATTAAATGATACTGACAAAGTTTCAAATTACAGTGTTAAAACTTAAAAAGTGACAAAATTTGGCTACAAAAGTGACAAAATTTATTTCATAGCAATAAATAAATTTGATCAAACCAATAAAAATTCAAATTATATTCCGGTCAATTTTCCAATTTCCATTATTATTCCACTTACAAGTCTTCCAATAATTTAGTCGGTTGAACCAATTAAATCGAACACCCAATCAAAACACCGGTTCAAACCGATTCAATTGTGAAAATTGTGTAATAAAAATGACTTGATATTATCAAACCGGATATGTACATTAGAACCGGATCTACGCAGAAACTTGCGTACGTAAATTAACACAGAAAATCAGAGTATAAATACTATAGAAAGAAAAAAAAGCTTCTATCTGTAAATCTCAACCCGCGAGTTTATCAGAAACAGAGAGACTGAGAGGAAGATTCAGCATTGCACTATAAATTTGTCCGTTGCTCTCGCGGCTCAGTCTGATTCAGTCGATTCCTCAGCGACCGACTCCGATCTCTCTTTCTTCGATCTCTGGACTTGAGGTAAGGGTTTCGATCTCTAAATCGACAATTTCATCAAATTGTGTTTGGTTGCTGAGGAAAAAACTTAGGAGATTGTGGATGCTGAGATCAGTGAGCTCGTTGTATTACATTTTCTCATAATCGAACGGTTTATTAATCGTTTCTTCGGTTATGGATGATGTTAATTCGGAAATTAACGGATGAATTATCAATTTCGTCCTCATTCCAAATCTGCGTGGTTACCTATGATGTTAATTGATATTGATAATTGATTTCTTGCGCTGTTAATATATAGATCTGTGCTCGTTAAGCTGTGCTTGGTTACTGAGAAAAGAAACTTAGGAGATTTTGGACGCTGAGATCAGTGAGCGAATTGTATTGAATTTCTCGAAAATCCAACTGTTTATTAAACGTTTATATGCTGACAATTTGGAGATTGACGGTTGATTTATCAATTTCATCCACATTCCGAATCTGCATAGTTGTATATGATGTTAATTGTTATTGTAAATTGATTGTGTATGCTGTTAGTTTATAGATCTGTGGTCCTTAAAGTGTTTTTGGTTACTGCAAATAGAAACTGAGGATATTGAAGATGCTGAGATCAGTGAACTCATTACATTGTATGATCTCATAAATTGAATGGTTTATTAATCGTTTCTTCAATTATATATTGTTGATTTGGAGATTCACAAAATATTTATCAATTTTGTCCACATTTCAAATCTGCATAATCATATATGATTGTGATTATATATGTTCTTAATTGTTATTGAAATTGAGTATTTATGCTGTTAATCTATAGATCTGTGCTCTTTGAATATGCGTGAGTTATGTTTAATCATACATTGTAGTAATTCAGTGGCATGTTTGGCTTATATCCGGAGCTTAATTTTTTAGAAACTATTGTCTTTGTTGAAAATTATAACAGCTTTCACTTTTTAATTGCACATAAGTGGTTTTTCAAAATAGTTGTTTTTTTTTTATAGAAGATTTCTTTGACTGCATAGGGTAAACTTTTTGCATTGGTTGCAAGATGTCTTCAGCTCAAGATCCATTCTATATTGTGAAGGAGGAGATTCAGGAATCTGTAAGTTGTCATATTTTTATGTGGTTCTTTGGTAAAATTATTGTCCAAAGCTATATTATCCATTATTGTATCAGTAATTGTTTTTAATGAATAATACATCTATGTTTGCATTCCTCTTGTCAACACGCAAGGATTTTGACGTTTAAGATAGATAGTTTGATGTAACAATTTCTTTCAGTTGCAGATGGTTTTGGGCTGTTGTAATCCACAACATATTGTTTTTAAACTTCTCTCCATGAAAGCAAACTAGACTGTAGATTAGCTTGAAATAGAAATAAGATCACTAATTTCATTGGGGTTACATGCTTAACTTTCATCAACTATAGAATAATAGCCATGTTCTAGCATCAACTAAGTACCTGCTATTTATTTAGCACTTAACTTGCCTAATTAAAAATGTGAATTCTTATAAATTATATAAGGGATGATTTGAAAGTTAGTTAGGCAATTGCATAATCATTCTAGCACAAATCAAGAGGACTTTGAGTAAAAGTTGGGTGCGTGCACCTTGTATAGACTAAGGAACAAAATCAGGAAGTAATAGAATGGAAAGGCAGGGAAATTGCATGGTGTCATGTAGCCCACATTTTTTTCCTCCAAAAGAGGAGAGGGAAGAAATTTTTGCATGTAGCAATACATTGATACTCTTGAAATTCTAATATGATTCTCAAGGCACTATTCAAGTTTTGCAGTGTAAGTGTATAGTAGTAAATTAATATGAGCAACTGCTTAGTAAAGTATATCACGAAAACATGAGCAACTGCTTAACTGTATATGTAGAAGACCCAATTTAATCTCATTTCTCATTGCACCTTCATTACATGGCTGTGACAATGCTGGTTTCATCATATTGTAATGAACAATCTAAAACTTTGAGTTAAACTAGAGGTACCTCAAAGGGCTAGATAGGATCTTGTTGAATAGAGTTTTGTATACTTAGTTTTGGGGATTGAAAAAAAACCCTAGGGTGTTGTTTGGTTAACTGTGTGATAGAAGATCTTTCTCGGAAAACAGATATACATACAGATAGACACAGTGAGGAACAATCATATGTTACATACGTTCTTGATCTCTTGCTTTAGAGCCTTGATTTAGGTGTTGGGTTACTTTAATGCTAGAGATCCTGTTGGTTGTTGTATATATCATATAACTGATCATTTGCTCATCTTTTCAATTAGATTGATAGCTTACAATCTACTTTTCACCGATGGGAACGCGTATCTGATATTGGAGAGCAAGTACATCTTACCAAGGAGCTACTTGCTGGCTGTGGGAGCATTGAGTGGCAGGTACGTCTTGATTCTTATTCTTAACGTTGAACTGTACATGCCATACAGCAATGTAAACAAACATCTCAGGCTACGAGTAAACAAAAGCTTACTCCTTTTGAGAGGATATAAGAAGTGCTAATTAATCATGATTTTGAACTTGAAAATAAACTAAATGGTACTAATTTCTAATTGTGTACAAGTGCCCTAATCTTATGTTTTCACCGAAACCTAATTAATAATGCCAACTCGGATCAACCTGAGCCCTTGTGTTGCTTCTTCTGAAAGCCTGTTTTCTTGATAGGAAGGTAGATGAATTGGACAAAGCAATTTCTGTTGCAGCTAGAGATCCTGCATCATATGGTATTGATCAAGTGGAACTTGAGAAACGCAGGAGATGGACCAGCACCGCCCGTGTACAAGTATGATCTATATACGACTTGAAAATAATAAAGCATTTGTTTTTGTGTACAGTTTGTCCCCTTTTTCTTTACCCTCACTAGACATTTGTGAGCATACTATTAATAGATTGCACAACTTCCTTAGGTGGCCACTGTGAAGAAAGCAGTATCAGCTAGAAATGATGTGAATGGTAATGGCACCAGTAGTGTGAATGGGATGCGTCAAGAACTTATGAGGCTGCCAAATTCTCATCAGACGGCAAAATCTCAGTACGTTGCCCAAGACGATGACGACTACATAGCATCAGAATCCGATAGACAGATGCTTCTCATAAGGTAGTGCTTTATGTTCTCACTCTCCATCCCACCCCACAAACACGTGACATATTTTCACGATTGTGTTGTCTTTTGCTTCTAAGATGCATTGCAGCTCAATGTCTGATGTTGACCTTCAAAACAAAACAATAAAAACTGTCAAAAGATTCTCTATTCTTTATGTTATAATCACCCAATGTTTCTGTGAGCTAGTTTGAGAAACTTTCTTTATGTTGTGTTGTCTTTCACTTTTGTGAGTTTTATTAGCTGAACAGTCTATGTTGCTATAAAAATCATATGTTCGTGCAACTAAATTTGAGAAACTTTCTTTCTGGTTGTGGTGATAAGATTCACCTCTCTTGTGTAATATACTGCTCCACTCCAAATACATATAACTTGAAAAGGTAAACAATTCGGATTTGACTTTATAAAAGACGAAAAGAATGATGTTAGATTTTCTTATGGCTATTATTGCCGAAATACCTTTTGTTCCGTTTTCTTATTTATTTTAATTAATTGTGTTTTCCACTTTGTTGGTCCCTGTAGGCAACAAGATGAGGAGTTGGATGAGCTTAGTGCAAGTGTGTCGAGAATTGGAGGTGTCGGGCTAACCATACACGAAGAACTCCTTGCTCAGGTTAGTTTCTTTAGGCTGTAATAATTCCTCTAGTGACTACCACAACACCCAGTAAAAATAAGCAAGTTCATAAGAATTTTCTTATTGAAACTAAAAATTGAGTTATTAATTTAAGCGGCAACCTACTACATAGCAATTAGCAAAAGGTTTCGTAATTTAGTGAATCAACTTATTTTTTTGATTTATACTACTAACATAAAATACTTGAATGCTTCAGGAGAAGATAATCGATGATTTGGGTATGGAAATGGATAGCACATCAAATCGTCTCGATTTTGTTCAGGTAATTGTCGATCCCTTCTATACTTTAGGAATAAATAGTGTATTTTAAGAATTTTGTATAATATGAAATGTCCAAGTTATAATTCACGTTTTGAGCTCAAGCCGAACTCAATGAAGAGTAACTAAAACGTTGTTAGGTGTATAGTTCGTTTGGATTCTTTTATTTGATTTGAAATCCTGGATTAGAGCCGAATCCAATGTTTGGATACACGAAGAATTTAGTTTTGAATTTGACTCAAATCCATTATGATTCAAAACATGTATACAACATGTGATTTTAATGACAACTCTTACCATATCATTTGAAATTTCTTGGTTTCCAAATATTAGATTTGTACTTAAAATACATTTCAAATCTCGAATTTCAAATTAAATCCTAGAATCCAAACGCAACCTTAGTCTGTCACCTGAAATTTCAAGCTCAAGGCATGTTTTGAATCCTATTAGATTTGAGTCAAATCAAAATCCAAATGATTTATGCATCCAAACATTAGATTTGACTCAATCCATAACTTCAAATCAAATTTAAGTATTCAAACTAGAGATGGCAATTTCGGGTTACAGGTTGATAAAGCCTAATCCAACCCGAAAGGGCAACAGGTTTCAGGTCGTGAATAGGGTTTCACTTTATAGGCGTAAAATGTGCGGGTTTGCCCAATCCGTTCCAAAATGTTCACAAGACAGACCCGACCCGACCCAAAAGTTGGTCGGATTGGATGGAAGTCGGATCAGATTTTGGGTGCCTGTGGATTTTAAATGAATTATGCTAAATGAGTATGTAACCGACACAAGCATTGTTGGGAAAATTGACTGATTGTTGTTGCCGTTGTCTCAAGCACAAGCTGAAACTAATCGAAATAAGTTCAGCCAGCTTTTAAGTTTGAACTGTTTTTGCTTACAAAGTTAATTGCTTATCATAGTATTGTCTACTAAAGCTGATATTATTGTCTGTTTATCTTCTCCATCAGAAAAAGGTGGCAATGGTGATGAAAAAAGCCGGCGCCAAGGGACAGTTTATGATGATCTTATTTTTGATAGTTCTGTTCATTATTCTTTTCATTCTCGTATTTTTCACCTAGGCTTATACATCAAAACCGTGTTGTGATGATGTTTGCACGTTGGATTCGTTCGTCGGAAACACCTTTTGGAACCGTTATTTAGAAATAGATGGTCTGGAAATGCAGTGCATGTGTTTCTTGATAGTTCTTATTTGTAGTTATGATTTGTTACCGAACATTATGACATAATTTAATATATAATGTAAAACAGATTGGTATTATTCGAATTTTAGTTCTTAGGGTCGACTACATAAAATCATTTTGCGAAACTTTTTAGGATTTTCAACTCGTATCCTCTCATTTAATGTCATCTACTATATATATGTCTATTCTCATGTTAATTTGTCGGATCGCATGTACAAATCAAATTGAAGAACGTCGGATTGAATCAGATGGTACGCGCAAAAAATGTGAAAACGAGTTGTATCTGGATTTGAATTAGATTGTTTAAAAGAAAAATATTGACAGATGATTTACAAATTGAAATTGTCCATCATTTAAAAAATTTATGGAAAAACTTAATCCGACCTGCCGGATTCGAACCAGCGACCTAAGGATGTCTTACAGGATTTCCTACTACAGTCCTCCGCTCTACCAACTGAGCTAAGGTCGGATTGTGACTTATTTATTAACACTAAGATAAATGATCTTAGTGTTAATAAATACTTTAAAACATACCTTACTTTTACTTTAAATACTTCAAAAATATGATATGAGATTGCTCATCTATCCCAAGTACATGATAGTGTCCAAATTCAACAAGATTGATTTGATCTATTTCTACCATAGTTTTGTTCAATTGTGTCTGTATTGCCACAATTTCAGTCAAATCCAACATGTACAACGTTCAAAATGACCCACGGTTCATGTGACCTAGTTCATGGTTTAAATAACCTAGTCCATATCCAATCAAATCAACCCATGTCCTCATTCTATATATTTAGAGTTTTCTCTTTGTACTTCACGTTACTCTCAACTAACCACATTTGAAGAATTTTTCTTATAGCAAAAAGAAAAAACAAAGATATTTGAGTTTACAATTATTATTTTTTCATTTCTAGGAGAGAGTATAAAATCAATCTCCAAATATCAACCCTTCCCATTTTCTCATGAACTTCACACAATAAATTGCCAAATTTTCCTCTTGAATTGTTCATAATTCTCAATGGATATGTGTAACATCAAAGAGGAGAGAAACAAGAACCAACATCATAATATTTTGACAACCATGTATAGTGTAAAAACATTGTTTCTTGCCAATAAGACCATAACATCCCCAAATGACCAAATAAAGCACATAAAATAGAATGAAAGAATCAAACCACATTACTTATCATCATTTTTTCAGTACAACATAGGATTGAAGTTTCAACAAAGCTAAAACTATCCAACAATTTCCTCTTATTTTCTTTCTTTGCTCGGCTATACGAAATTGTAACTCTAGGGTCAGTGTAACTACGAGGTATTAATCCACAGTTCACACGAGTCAATCCAGTCCCGAGCCCGACCTTCTATGCAAAGAACTTGAAACCGAGACTTCTATAGGTGAAGGTATCGTGTAACTTATACTTTGAATCACTTCTGCACTTGATTTCGGATGAATGGTTTTTGGCAGATAAGGATTCTCTCGTCGTTGTTACTTTGAGTCTCTACCATCCGCGCTTCCCATCTTAGCTGCGACGTCACAGTTCTTGCTGATTCAATGAGGGAAATTGTATCCTGAAGTATAACCCAACCCTGCATAAACATCAAGTCATGTTAAAAAAATGTGCAAGATGAATTATGTGTCTCGGAATTCTTGGTAACGATCTCACGAAGTTCTATGCTAACTGTCAACCTAACCAGACTCCTTAAACAGGGTTTGGGACAGAGTTTTGCTAAGGAATTCATGTAGCTGAGCTCAATTGTGGGAACTGGCTTGGTTGTTGTCATTGCTGTTTTTTGTGTCAGCAAGGATTTGACAAAGTGTTACACTAACTGTCATATTAATAATCTCACTCCTTAAACCAGGGTTGGGACGGAGTTTTGCTGAAGAATTCATGGAACTTGCTTAGTTGTTATTTGTATGGGCAAGGATTGGAGTTAGCAGAGTAAAGAATAGAGCAGTGGATTGGTGAGACTGTTAAAGATAAGGCTGAAAATTTGAGTTTCAAGTCAGGTTTGAGGTGGTTTTTTTTTTTTTTGGGTATGGGCTACCCGACCCACAAGAGGTCAGGGTTGTGGGTTTATAATGGAAAATGCGTGGGTGAGTGAGGGCTAGCCAACCCAACCTGCATACATTGCAATATTGCATGACAAACCTGACTTGGAAAACTAACTAGGCCTATTTTGTGCTACCCAAATACGGAAAATGTGGGCTGGATTTCAAGTGTCTGATGATTCGGGTCCAAATTGTCAGCTCTAGTTGAAGACAACAATAAGATGGCAAAGATGGGATGCAAAATGTTTAGAATATGCAAATATACCTCTGGGCGGAGTATCCTATCAATCTCTGTGAAGATGTCAAGAAACGAGCACCTACGCTTCTTACTTTCAAGTGAGAGCAATCCAGCAGCATGTACCATATCGTAAGATCTCGGGTATGTTGGAAATGCTTCGCACCTGAAAACCCAATAATATTAAACCTCAAAACTGATTTCTAAGCAAATTTGTGAAGCTTTGCTTAATCATTTTTTGACTCAAAATAGTAAAACCTGAAAGGTTTATTACGATTCTATAGCCCAAAATATTTATTCCAAATTAACTACAACATCACCAATACACTACAACATACCAGTCATGCACTGCCCCAACAAAACCTCGATCAAGAATTAGAGGAAGGTAGTTGGGGCCAGTTGTGGGGACCACATTCATCACCCAAACAGTTTTCCCATGCTCCAACAATGCTTGATTGAAACCACCGAGATGAGCATTCATGTCAAGTACATTTCGAAGCATGTTAAAAGGCGGGGGCGAGAACTCCTTATCATCAGGTCGCTTTGGATGATCCGAAAATAAAAGGGGAGAGAGCAAAGGCCAATAGTCTTCAACTGCTGATTTCCAGTTTTGAGCATCCTCGGCAAAATATTCAGGCTTCACATCTGGCATTACAGAGATAGATGAAATCATAATTAAACATGATCAATAACTAATAGTTCAAGTTCAGTCACAACACAATTAATCAATTGTGCGTGCGTGTTTTTGGGGCTCAACACAAACATGACACGAGTATTAAACGTGTTGGGTACTCCAATATGAACACGGCACAATTACAAAATTAGTGACCCCAAACACACTTATTTCGTGTCATGTCACGTGTCAAGACCCAAATTGTCAGCTTTCATACAAACCAAAGATACAAAGGATTATTATATATATACCATAGATTTTGAGTTCACTTGAATTCAACCTAGCCCGAGAAGGCCAGGCCGTCCGCTCCTCAACGGGTACCCATCGGCGACTCCTGGTTCCTCCAATGCATAATTGGAGTGGCTGATAGTATGTAGAATCAACATCATAGCCCTTACTGCAGATGGGAGGACTGGAACCGTGCTTCCTACAAATCAGGAAAGCACGTGTGTTGGCATTGCTTAATATGACTACCCATCCTTTCAAACTAATTACTAAAGTCGAAAAATGTAATACCGAGAAGCATAACAGTTCATTTTACTGGTCTTCTTCCACACAACGGTTTCTTCTTGTTGTGACAGCAGAACCCAACAAAGATTTTCAGCAAGACTCTGAATAAAGTTCCATTTCTTCTGATTTTCTTTGTTATTAAACGATCCATGAACACTAACAAGAGGTGAGGTCCATATGAAGTACCCACCAGGCTTTAAAACTCGATCAGCTTCAACCAAATACATTCCACCTGAATTTAATAAATATACATAGTTGTGACAGAGAATTGATTAGAAGGTCTGCTTGATGAGTAATATTCATATTAAAGCTTAGGTTATTGGAAAGCAATGAGTTACATTCTACGCAATTTACTCCATCGAAATTGTAAATACCGCAAGCACTGGCTAAAATATCTCAACGTAAAATGCAATGAAAAATGTAAATAAATAGTAGACTAAAACTTGTTTGTTACATTTGATGATAAACACTTTACGGGGAATAAGATCATAGGGAAATCATGAATTAACACAAATTTCTTTTGGTGTTTTTAACTCATTAAAGAATAAACAATTAATGAGGGTGAGTCTTGACAAAACAGTAAGGTTTTCGCCTTGTGGCCTAGAGGTTACAAATTCAAGTTAGGAATACAGCCTCTCTGCAAACAAGAGGTAAAGTTGCATACAAAAATAACACTTCTCGAACCCCCACAATGGCGGGAGCTTCATACATTGGGCCTCCCATTCAATGTATGAATGGTTTTGTAGTGAGTGGTTTTGCAAGTAACAAAGACAAATTACCAATGGTATAATAGCTTAAAACGATTACCTTTCTCATCCCATTCAATTCCGCACCATGCACAATGCAACATATCAAAGGAAAGGGATGGATAAGGTAACTGCTTTGAGATAAAAGAACCAATCATTCCAGGAAGACCTCTTTCTAGGGTTAGTTGAACTTGACTGCCCGATGCCTCATAACCCGCAATGCACGTAGTCAATATTTGTTTAGAAACAAGATGTGCTCCAAAGCTACCATATCCACAGCCAATATCCAGGACAGTTCTAATCTGCAAAAGAAGAAGAAAAGCAAAAGAGAAATAATAGATGTTAGTAGCAAAACGTATGTCGATGATGAGAGAACAGCAACAACTTCCGGTCCTTCCTTTAAATGTAAACGGGAAATATCGTACTGACTATAAAATATGCAAACAATTTGCCCTTCGGTTGGTACCACGATTTATTTTTCGAAGGCAAGCAAGAATCAATAAGTCATGCTTAAAGCAATCAGCAATCGGAGGGACATTAACTCGGGTTCAATTATGAGATTAGTTTTGCCAATAAAGAATAATAATAAACACAAGCTCAACACGCCACTCAAGTAGTGCACACATTGGTTCAGAAACACTACAAAACAATACATGAAGCATCCACAATATATTTGGTAATGAGTCTAATGACCATAATGCCCATCCTCTTGCAAATATCTATTCATACTAATACGTAAAATGTTCTCTTACCCCAGCCTCGTTAAAAGAAGACATATCCGTCAGCCCAATCATTTTTGCAATGGTATCTGAATATTCATCGACTGCAGAACCTGAAAGGAAGGAAATTTGATTGTCCTCTAACATCATCATCCTGCAATAAATATCATTAGTCACTAAAGAAAATCGATTGTGTTGATGCTGGGACCAAAAATTAGTAGATACATTGAAAACAGATCAAAAAAAGATGTTGGCTACAAAAATAAACGGAGATCTACCTTTTGGTTAAACTTCCCGAAGAAAGAACCTCTTGAGCCGAGATTTTAACATTGGAAAACCAGATGACATCTTTGCCAGTCGGCCAACTAAGAGGAATCTTGTAATTTTCCGGTGGAAGAACCGAACAACTTTTTTTTGACGCATGTTTACACTGCCGATCATACTCTTTACCATTGGAATAGCCCGATGCAATATTCTCGGAGAGGTTATAGCAAGGGACGTAATTTTCAAACTCATGTGAACAAAATTCTACTTCACTTAGCTTGGCGGACCCCATGGAGATTTCTCCTATGTAAGCTAGTTCCGAGATGATTCGCTCTTGGAACCACAAATTCCCTCTTGAGATATAATCTCTCGATGTTGTTGATACGGATAGCATCCACCAAACAGATCCAGACAGGGCAACAAACACTACGAGAAGTAAACTAAACCTAATAAACTGCAAAACCATGTTTCCTCTAGCAACTCCATAGCCGAATGGATCAAACCCGGCACTACTTTCAGCAAAACCGGATTTGGAAGAACAGTTAGCAAATATCAGATCAAGGAGGGAACGATCAGAAGGAGATTTGTGATCTGAAGAAAATCGACCTTTCTCCATGTCTTCCTTCTCCGTTTTATCTTTCATCTGAGAATCTGACGAATCAAGACTCGAAATCCGTCCACCGGATGAACCCCGGTGAAGTGCTCCACCCATCATCTTTCAAACTCACTTATTGCTCAGAAAAGAAACTGAACAACAAAATACAGACAAACATGAGACACGTAAAGGGACTATTCATGTAGTATGGCTAAATCAGCAAAGCAACAAAATGGAGTGTTTCAGGAGTCAGGACGAGATCTGCACTCAAATTTTCAATACATCCATGAAGTCATCACACAAATGGCATAAAATGTACATTTAGACCACTTATAACAGCAATAATCCATAAATCTCATGTCTCACAATCACAAATAATGCAACAAAATCTAAATAAACATAAGGTTCATAGCAATTATCAGTTTCAATTTAGTATGGCTAAATCAGCCAAACAACAAAATGGAGCATCTCAAAATGAGATCTGCAGTCACTTTCTCAGTACATACATAATTCAGCACACACAGAGCATAAACTGCACGATTAGACCAATTGAAACAACAAGAATCCATAAATCTCATGCTTCACACTCAAAGAAAATCTAAATGAACAAAGTTTCATAGCAATTATCAGCTTCAACTTAGTATGGCTAAATCAGCAAAATAACAAAATGGAGAGCCTCAGACATAGATCTGCACTCAATTTCTCAATACATCCATGAATTCAGCACACAAACAGCATAAACTGCACAGTTAGACCACTTAAAACAGTAAGGATCCACAAATCTCATGCTTCACAATCACAAAATAATATTACAAAATCTAAATAAACAAAAGTTCCATAGCAATAATCAATTTCAATTAAACAAAACAACACACAAACCCTCAACATAAGAGCCAATACAACTTGATAAAAACTAAAAACACAAATGGCCTACAAAACCAGAGACATCAAATCATCATCGAAGTACAATTGAAGAGTGGATTGAGAATCATCATAAAAAGCTAACAAAACAGAACCAGAAGACGAATCACAGTACATAAACACCATCCAAATCAATCAAACAAACAATCTACACACAAAAGTAGAACAGATTTTGGTACTGTTGGTGGGGTCTAGCACCAAGCCACTAACAACCGACCAAAAACAAAAAAGACCCACATTCAGAAACACAATCTAAATCCAAAAGCTTCCATTTTTCTGAACTGAATTGGATCAAAACCCAAAACCCACCTCGATGAAGACGCAGAGAGTGGACAAAAAACCCTTTAACGAGCAAGCTCTCGAGCTCGTCACTTTAGCTCCTCTTAACTACTCCTTTCACTTTCCGAATCCAGCTAGTTTCAGTGATCAGATCTGATTTGTATTAACCAAAAAAAAATTGTTGGTTGTCACCAACTCAATCTTGAAATAAAGGAAGAGACAAAAGGGATCGATCAGTTTCTTAATAAGGAAGTGAGTGAAAGTAAAAATTGGATCTTTCCAATTTATGAATCTGATATTGAGAGCTTGAGATGGAGAGTGGCATTTAAGTGTAATTAATGTGTTTTCACAGTGGTAATTTTCGTGAAAAATTCATTAACAATCCGCAGCTCATTTGGCGGCAGCGAAGAGATTGGGTCGTGAAACCGTGAAAGTTAAGAAAATGGATTTAACCAAATCTAGTTACTAACACCAATCCGAACTTTAGGATCATTTTGGGAGTTTGGGATAACTATCAAAACCGGGAGGGTTAAAATTCGGTTTGAATTGAATCGGACCGGATTTTAGGTTCAGATTTGGAGTTAAATGCGAGCGTAAGACAGTGCTAGCAATTCAAATTTCGGGTTGAGTTTAAAACGAGTCCAGCACATATTTGAAATTGATGCAAGTATGATCAGGTTATAGGGTTTTAAGGCCCAAGTCGAATTTGATTTAAGAATTGGATAAATAATGTATGGATTTGTTCCACTACGGCTGAAAATATGTCGGGTTCATTTTACGGGACTTGATCATCCATATTTCATAACAATTTTCGAGTGCTCGTAAATTTACATTCAATAAGAAGAAGAGAGACTCTCTCTTCATTTGTTTATACTTCTTCGTCATTATAAAAATAAAACAAAAAAGTTGTTATTCTCGTGTTCTTAAAAAAAGTTGTTATTCTTGTGAGGTGACACATTTGTAATGAATGTATAAGTGACTTTTGTAGACACAAAAATGTTCTCAAACAAGGCTTAGGAATTGGGAAAAATTACACATACCACCCCTCAACTATACACCTTTTGCACCTGGTTACCCTCAACTATTAAAACTAACTATTTAATACCTTGAACTATGCCAAACTTTTACACATCCAATTTTCCATCCATTTCTACATCCAATGTG
>JAYMSZ010000818.1:0-16963 GCA_036897665.1 Pelargonium citronellum
AACCCTAAGCAGGGGTCAACTCTCAAATGAAAACAAGTCCAGGGGGTCTGAAAATAATTAACCCTATAAAAAAGAATGGATCAAACTGGAACTCGAAATGTGCCAGAAATGCGAATGCAAAACAACATAAGCCAAGTTAATGACTTAGCAGATTTAGTATGGCCAAAGAAATTAAGAAATTTGAGTCATGATAAAATTTCAACTCAACCTGGTTATAAATTTATAATGTGCCATCAAACACAGCCAAACCTTAGAACCCAACACAAGAAGAGTGCATTATTTTATGCTCAAATTAGCCTCAGTTCTTCACTTCAAATACATTCCAAAAAATTCATTGTACAGCCTATGCAGCATCTTCTACTTTGTTAAGATTCTTATAGGTAAACAGCAACAATGAAATAAATCCAGCCATACATTTATACTCCTGGCATTGGGAATTGGGTTGTAAGAGCTTCAACTCTCCCCCGCAACTCCGCCACCTTATTTGTCAAAGCAAAATCAGGCGACGCTACAAACTTCAAGAATTCTTGGAGCTTTGATCCCGAAACCAATTCTTTAGCTTCCCGAGTTATCTGTACACCCTCGTGAATGAAATCTGCTGTTGCTATGAATTCTCTCTCCGTAAATCCCCTGGTTGTCATTGCTGGTGATCCAATACGAATGCCACCGGGCATGAGAGCACTCTTGTCACCTACGTGATTCAAATTAGTGCGCATAAGTATCAGAATGGAGGGATGAGTTAGACTTTAGAGCAAGGAAAATGCATCAAGATGAAGTTGACAACAGCACTCACCAGGCACTGAATTTTTATTTAGGGTTATGGAAGCCATATCAAGAATTTTTTCGACACGGGCCCCATCAATACCCTGTTAATGGAAGAAACTTCGATTATCATTAACATAGAATTAGGGATTCAAGATATGAGAGAAGAGTCTCAATCCTTTATCTTGTGTCAAGTTTTGTAACGGGTGTAATTCACCCTCAGAATAATAATTATAGATTTCTATAATCATATATGTTTATGATTTAGAACAAAACCTCACCAGCAACATCCACATACACTTCCAGAAATCTGCATTTACGTTCAATGTATATATGTTAAGAGGTCAATACTTACTAATGGCCTCAGATCGACAAGAACCAAGTGATTGTCACTCCCACCAGAAACCAGTTTATATCCTAATTCAACCAATCGGCTGGCAAGAGCTCTACAATTAGATACCACCTACAAAACAGATTATAAGGCTACGTTAGTTTTTTTTTTTTTTTTTTGACAAAAGATGGGCAAGCTTCATTGGAAAGGAAGTGCTTTACCCTGCTCTGGTATGCCTTGAACTCCGGGGACTGGGCATGTTTTAAGGAAACTGCAAGTCCTCCAATTGTGTGATTATGGGGACCACCCTGCATAGACAACCATGCACAAACTCATACTAGAAGAAATTTAATGCTAAAGATGCTAACAATAGGACTAAAAAAAAAATTAAGAAAACATAAATCTGATTCATGTGTGTGATGACAGCATAAAAGAGACAAGTCTAACTAACCTGGAGACCAGGAAATACAGCATTGTTAATGGCAGATTCTAGATCAACTCCAAGAACAGGATCCTTTCTGAAGAAAATCATGCCACCTCTTGGACCTCTCAATGACTGAAAAATGAAGTCTAAATGATAAGATTCTGCTCTAGCAGATTAGCTTGTGCGTATTCAATAGATATTTTCAAAAGCGTAGGTAAGTAAATAATGTTCAGTATAATACAACATGTATACATTTAATCCATACCTTGTGTGTTGTTGTTGTGACAATGTCACAGTACTCAAAGGGGTCAGCAACCACAGAAGCAGCAACAAGCCCACTTATATGAGCCATATCCATCATGAGAAAAGCACCAACAGAATCTGCAATCTAATATTGAGTATTGAGTGTGATTAGATACTGAACGCACTATGTTGAGACTTGAGATAGAAATGTACATCCAGTAAATATAAATATTGCAAATACAAGGAATCATGGAGAACTCTTACCTTCCTCATACGGGGGTAGTCAAAATCTCGAGGATAGGCACTAGCACCAGCAATGATAAGCTTTGGTCGAAAAAGAGTAGCTGTCTTCTCAAGCATGTCATAATCAACAATTCCTGTTTGAAATATTAAACAAAATGAATCAACAACCAGTAAACAACAGATTACTAATTCTACTATCAGGAAATATATCACAAATGCAGCACCTGTAGATTCGTCGAGTCGGTAGGGCATAGATTCAAAATAAATTGAGGTGCCTGAAACCCGCCTTTTAGGAGTCATAAAACCATGAGACAGATGACCTCCATGAGGTAAGTCCAAGCCCTAAGTCCATTACATGAACAAATAGATCGATTTAGTCATTACAAGACCATTATTTTCTTTTCCTTTATCATTTTCCAATGAATTTTTTTATGACAACACAAATAACAACTCACCATTATTCGGTCATGTGGATTGAGAATTGCAGTGTAAACCTCGAAATTAGCAGGAGAACCAGACAGTGGCTGAACATTAACACCCCACTTCTTGCCATCTAAGTGAAATGCTGCTAAGGCTCTAGTCTGACATAGTAACTCAAGCTCGTCAATGTGCTCATTTCCACCGTAATACCTGTATATGATAATGTTATTAGCTACATACAATATTCAAAACCAAGAAGCAGCTTCTACTTATGCGAATGAAGTTTACCTTTTGCCAGGTAGTCCTTCGGAATACTTGTTTGTGAGGCATGAACCAACAGCCTCCATAACTGCTCGAGATGTGAAGTTTTCGGAGGCAATTAGCTCAAGGCTTCTGAATTGCCGGTCCTTCTCACTGTCAATAATTTTGCGCACTTCAGGATCAGCTTCACTCAAGCCATAGTCTACAAAGCTGCTTCCGTTACCTACATATCATAGCATAAAATCCATGTATAAAGAGTTAGCTTGATGCCACTTATCATTGACGGCCATGCCTATTTTACAAAAACTAAATGTCAACTGTAAATATGGTATGCTTATACGCTGACTCAATGCTTTGGACATGTGACCACAAGTGAGGGTAAGAGTAGGGTCTTTGACCTAAAGCCTTTATATATGAATAAAATTATATTAATTATCAAAATCAAAGCGTAACACTAATAAATGTATCTCTTAAAAAGTGAGATGGCATTAAAAACACCATGTAATGCAAATAGTAAGCAAATACAAACTAACATAGATTCTGGACATATCACACTCAATATCATAATTCATACCTGCTCCTGATTATTTGTAATACTCTAGATGTAATTGCTTGTCCTGAATTCCTTAAAACTAGAGTTCAAGAAGCAGATAGATGGACTCATGAACATCCACTTAGCAGTAACAATTACAACTAGACATTATTATTGGAGAACAATTTCAGTTGAAATGTAATTGTAGCAAAATTTTAGGCCAGATCCTTTCTTGATTCTCTCAATGAATATAGAATACCAAACACAAACATAACAAACAGAAATGCAGGGAAAGAGTCAACATTGAGTAGCATCACACATATTTAAGAGCTTCTCCAGTTTCGAGATTATAAATTGCAGTCTTATCAGTTTTCATGGTTCAGAAATGCGGGAAAATAAAATAAGAGTATAATGCAACCAGTTCAATCATAAGGTAGCTACCTCCAACTTCAGGAACAGGATCAGATACAGATGAAGATGGCCTCCCAGTGACTAAGCTTGCTCTAACGCAATAAGAACTACAGGGCTTAGCCGAACTAAGACTAATTTGATGTGGGAATCCAGTAACACCAAACCCTTTTGGACGAGAAATTGAACCCTTTGTCCACAAAGGCTGTTGCAGAGAGCCAATTGCAGCCGTTCCACTAAGAGCCTGCATCTTGACGTCTAACACAACTATGCTTCAACAATCTCCTACACAATCCAACATTTCAAAACCACAATACATGTTAATACGCAATCCTTGATATATACAGCAGATTTCCAGCAGCTGTTCTTCATCATAAATACACACTTTTTTTAGCCATTTGTTCAGTGTCAAATTCAGCGGAAAATATTCCATTTGCTTATTGATACATGAATATAATTCATAGAAAAACGAAGTATACTATATTCAAAAGTTTTTGAAGCATAAAATTTTGGAAAACTTTACTATTTTCTCGGTAGCCAAACAGAGGAATACAGAAAAATAAGAAAATTGTAAAAAAAAAAAAAAAGGATAACGATTCAGAGGTCATGGTGAAGTAACATACCAAGCAAGAAACGGAACGAGAGAGACAGAGATAGCGGAAAAGATGGTGATGCAGAGAACAGATTGTGGTGTTTTTAATGGCTCCAGACAATTTTACTTGAGAGCTAAAACCCTAGTACACTTTGTAGATGAGTGAGCCGCTCTTTTTATTTATTTATAAAATAAGAACCAATTTTTTGTTTCAAAAAGTAAAAAATAATAATAACCAATTTGAGATTTTTTTTTCAAAAAGAAAAAAAGAAAAAAAAAAAGAGAACCAATTTGAGACAGTGACACTGACAGGTGGCTACAGCACAGATAATGTAGATTTTGGTGTCAGAGGATGGACATGTCAGCAAGTGAAATGAAATACAAGAATCGGGTTTTTAATGGGTCTTTGACCCGGTGGAGTGTTTAGATTAGCTCATGAGCTGGTTAAACAAGCTTAGGAGTATAAAATAAAAATGCGACTGGCTGAAGAAAAGCTCAAATGAGACATAGCACGAGTTGTGCTCATTCTGTAAAAAGTGTGCACAATATACATTCTATTTCAAGTGTATTGTGCACTAGATAGAAGCTGACTAGAAGACAACCACCTACTAGAGTAAGCACGGCTAGTAGACTTACTCCTAACCTATGGACACATAAGGTTAGGAGCACTTTTCTTGGGTCCTTAATTTTGACCCTCCGATTCGAATTCTTTTTCTTGGACCGAGAGTCTTTCCGAGAATAACATATTGCATTTTTCCGAACTTTAAAAAAGTTCGAATTTTGCAAACGGTTCAAAAATCCTCTTCTGATAAAATACACCATGACTAAAACCTCCTTTCCCCTTTGATAATTTTCAACGATTGATCGTTATCGTGAGCTCTTTCCAGTTTTTGGTAATGACCAAAATAGCCCTTAAACACCTGCTGATGAGCTAAAATAAAAGAGCTGGATACCACAACTTGTGATTTTTCAGCTCATGAGCAGTAAAAAAAGAGTTATTTTGACCAAGTAAAAGACATTTGTGTCCTTATATCTTTCTTTTAATTTACTCGTATATTTATTCTATAATTCAATTAATTGGCTAACTTGAAAATTATTATAGTTATTTGTCTTTTTTAACTATGATTCATAAAACATCCATTAAGTATTACTATTTCTTATCAGCATTTTTATCCAAACAGTTAAGCTGCTTCATTTTAAAAAGAGTTGAAACACAAAACTGTTTATGATCTTTTCCCAATAATGAGCTACTTTTGAGAAGTTAATCCAAACACCCTCTTACTATTTATTTTGTTTTAAATGATTTTTCAGTTATAAAATATTTTATTATTGATGCTACCAAAAAAGATCGAGTTGTGCAATTACGTCAGGGAAAAAGGTGACACACAAATGTCACATAAGCTTCTTTCATGAAAACCAAATGCGTCAACCACAACGAGACATTCATAGTCACAAGGAGGACCGAGCTCATGAATCCCCTTCCAAGCTACGTTGGCATGCTCTCATGAAGATGTCGAGACATTTCCACTTTGGTCATCGAATGTGTCCAACTCTAACTTGGGTTTAAGACAAGGTTGTGAGAATGGGGTTTAAGTCGAGATTGTCCATTAGTGCTCCTTGTCAGTCGTTTGACCATGGTGCTTGTCGTCTGAGCCTCTCCCGCACGATAGAACTTAGCTCCCACCTTGCATTTCAAAACTCATCGAGTAAAACTTAACTTTGAAAATCACAACTTCGAAGAACTCAATTACATGGAATTCAATTATGAAACGCTTCTCTTCACTCCGCAACACTTAGCTCCCTTGAAAGAGCTCCAAGGCTCCCACAGACCACAGTAAGTTCTTCAACACTTGGTCATACACAATAAGGGAAGCTATCATTAAAACATCTCGAGCATATATGATTAGATATTTATGAGATAACTCGCAACTTAGACCTATTCGACACCCTTTAGGCGTGAGGTTGAACTCAAATGAGCCTTCAACAAAGCATCTCAGAGTATGATTATTTGATGGTTACTAATAATTTGATTTTTAAAAAGTCCTGAGGAAATAAGTTAGGTGCAGTTTTGATGAAAAAAGGAGAGCTCTGTGATGTGCGGTTCTCGTCCGAAGATCAGACGGTGTTGATGGACCCAACCATCAACTATTTTGCACAGATAATCATCGTGTCTCGGGGGGGCCCCAGCCGGGAATCGAACCCGGGTCTGTACCGTGGCAGGGTACTATTCTACCACTAGACCACTGGTGCTTTTGTTCTTCTAAGCATTTCTTTTTATATATTGCATTAAGTAACAAGTTTTGACCACTGATTTTCAAATCTTCACAAATGATGGAACTAGTCATGGCTGACTATCTTAAAGTAATGTTTTATACAAATAAGTTTATAATGGAAAATCACCATACATGAATAAAGTAGGGACAACAACTTAAAAACATATATCTATATACAAATGTCTATAGAGTTAAAATATATGTTAAGGTAAACAAAAAGAGTTGAGTTGTGTTTAAAAAATAAATGATTGTTATGTATAGAAAGAGATTTGAAAGAAATTATATAACTTGGATTGTTTGGTGAAATTGTTTTCTATTTTCTTGTCGGGAGGATTGGTCTTTAATCACCTAATGTCCTCCGTTGTCAATTTTCAATTTAGAATAACAATACCCTTTTGTTTGTTTCATTAAAAAAATACAAAAAATATATTTATATATGAGATCGACCCATTAATAGTTTGGCTCATCCGTACAAGAGTTTGGATTGAACTTGTTCCAAAAATAAATCTAAGCAAAAGTACAGACAAATCAGTCTTTACGCTAGGAGCTTGGTTGCTCTTGTGGCACAACCTCCTACATAAACTATGTAAATGGAAGATTTATTCAAAACATAATAATTGTTAATTAGCTGAATCGGTTCGTTTCCGGATGGAAGTTAGCATTGACTGATGAGATCAGCAACTCAACTGCAGATCAAGACAGCCGGCATGCAGAAGCTGTTCTAGACCGCCGGGTCAAGCCGCTGACGGGGATGATCAAGGTCAACTGTGATGGAGCCCGATTCGAGGCTAAGGGTAGATCGAACGTTGGCTGGGTGGTGAGAGAGTGGAGGGGACGGGTCTGGGGTGATGGCCGGAAAAGCTGGTTAGGGCTTTCAGAGGCCAGTGTCATTGAGGTCATCTCAATCCGGGAAGCTCTTTCATGGATCCGTGACCGCGGTTGGTTGGAGGTCATAGTTGAATCGGACGCGTTGTCGGTTATTGAAGCTATCTAGACTGGAGGGGAGGATAACAGTGCTTGTGGTCTGATTATTAGTGATATCTGATATTTGTCATAATATTTTGTGCGCATTCAATTTTCGAATGTTAGGTTGGCTAATGGTGTGGCCCACGCTTTGGCGAGGTCATCTAAGTCGGTTAATTTAAATTGCTGGTTAGGGCAAGGCCAAGTTTGTTTGCTGATGCTTAATTAATAAATATGAGCTTTCATTAAAAAAATGTTACTTGAAACCTAAAATGTCATATTTGAATTAAAGCTACAAAGTAGTTTTTATATAAAACTGTGACCTTTAGATATTGACAGACCTCAGTTTCATCATGGTTAAAGCTAACACAATTATGTCAAACATGTATCTATCAAAGAGAATGTCTAGAAGTTTAGAACTTCAAGTTGCCGCTATCATATAGCACCACCCAATACAAATTGAAAAGCAGAGAGAACTACAATAACTTCTAAAATCAAAGTCGAATCAGTAAAAAGGAAAGTTGATGACTCTTTGGCTTTAGGTTTTTCCTGGCAAAAGACGGATAAATGTGTAATTGGGCAACAGCGACAAGAGATAACACCCAAGGTCGCCCATGCAGACTATGACATCTGCATCTCAAACCTTCGGTAAAAAAACTAAAAAAGGTCATCTTCTTTCGGAAAATAAGGAGCAATCTATTCCTTCACAATTAGGTTCCACAGGAAGCATACATTTTTCATTCCACATGTGAAAAGCCTCCACCACTGTCAGCCTTCGTCCTGCATGAGAGCAAAATATTTTCAGCACACGAGACAAGGCTACATCTAAGCATATAGCAAGATGGAACGTGTCACAAATGCAACCTACAACATTTTAAAAGTCAAGAAAGCGCAACAGAAATTCTAAGGTAGTGTTTGGATTTAATATTTTGGAATGAGAACATGAATCAATGATGAGAATGAGAATGAGATTCCCATTCCAAAGCCATTTCTCATGACCAAAAAGTCATAATCCGAGCACGATAAATGAGAATCTCATTCTCATTCCCATTATTGATGTCCATTCTTGAACAAAAAATCTAACCCAAATGCTACCTATACACTATGAAATGGTAATGTAAATGCCATCTCTGTGGGAGTGCGTATTGGATGGTTTTACTCCAGTGTTCTCCCATCACTTGCTTATATATAAATGCCCCCATTTCCAATGCCTTATATATAAATGCCCCCATTTCCAATGCAAGTCAAATACTTCAAATTCCCAATCACTTTGCACGAGTAGAAAGAAAAAAAAAATGCAGCCCAATACATGAGACTAACCAATGTGGGACAGGGGAGAATAATATATGTATGCACTCTTCCCCTTGATTTTACAAAGAAGTCGTTTTCCTTACTCAAACTTGTGATCTCAAGGTTACCCAGCAACAACTTTAACTTTGTGTCAAGGCTCACCATCTATCGACTATCATAAACAGAAAAGTTACAAGAAAAGTATCACATCATGAATCCATGATCCATGAATAGCACCAGTAACTAATTTCACATCTCAAAGTTTAAGCCACCCCACTGTATAAGTGAAGGTTACCAACTTAATCACAAGACAGATTTATTTATGTTGCATTTAGGATCACAGCATAAGCTTGGAGATAGAATAGAAGTTGCCTTTAATATGACATCTCAATGTTTAAGTCTGTAGTCTAGTAACATTTAAGCAAATTTTCTACATGAAGTAACTAGATTCTGCAAGGGTACACAAAACTTACTTGTGGTCTGAAGGATTTGGCCTGAGTTCATAAACAACAGTTGCAACAACATCCCTCTTCAACTGTTATAAATAACAAAATGGATCATTAAGACGAAGCAGTGTCATATTAAAAGAATCAAACCTAGTTTTAGATTATGAGTTACCTGTGTGGCTTCACCTTTAAAGCCAATGTATTGTATCTGAGTTATGTCACCACCAAAACTCTCAGGAAAATGCAATGTGATATTTCCCACACTTTGAAATTTAGAATATCTAATTGTAGGGAAAAACACATCAGAAAGTAGAAAATAACTAATAATGAATCAAACCTAGATGTGGCTGAGTAATAACATTCTTAAATTGTAATCTGTCATGACATATCTAAACTTGGCATAGACATGGTAACCAAACCAAACAAAAACTTAGGTTCCCCATTTCTTATAGTCCTCGTCTAGAAATACATCAGAAGATTCAGAACAATGTGTTCTTGAACAAGGATAATGGCATGACAATTGAGAAGCAAGGTAGAGAACTGAGAATAGTGCACCTTGTCTGGTATTCTAACACTCCTTGCAAGTTTTCAACCAAATCCCACTCCTTTAAAACAATATACAAACAAAGAACTCCTGTAAGACTTCAAGTCAAAATGTATAAATATTTATGAACTCTTTAACAAAGCTAAGGGAATACCTGAATGGCTTGCATGCTTTGAGCATCTGAAAAGTCAATTCCTTCTCGATTGATAAACCTAATTTGGATTAAACAATAACTTAGGATATTCAAATATATAAAAAAGAACAAAACCTCTTAAAGAAGATTCACATATGACTGATTCAGTATGACACTCTTATAAGTTATAATCTCAAGTGATGCTAGAAAGACAAACAAGTTCCATTCCATGAAAGAATAGAAATTTGAACCATAACATTATTAAACAAATATTTATATTACACACAGCTCTCTCTACTAAAAGCACAAATATATGGAACCCTAAATCCTAATGGTTTTCCTGCCCTCACAAAATAGGAATGTGGACTTCAGCACATTCGAAAGGTATAATTTCTACACTCTTGGTAAGCACGAGTTAGGGAAGATACAATTATGTGAACACCTTTCAGAATGAAGAGAGAGAGAGAGAGAGAGAGAGAGAGAGAAATTCTGCAGATGGTTTTAAGACCTCATTTAGTCATATTCATGATTCAGGTTGTTTCAACATTACGAGTTCTTGAAGTGAAAACAAAGAAGTTGGAGCACAATCTTACGCTCTCACTTTGGAAGGACTTGTTCCATCAGCACCACCAACAACAGAAATGCTCTTTATCTTAACATCCGATGTAAATCTACATAATAAAATAATAAACCCATCAAACAAATAAGAAATATTTTTTAGCCTGTCTTATGAGTAGAACATACAAGATAACATGAAGTCTGGTAATAATATTACACTGCACAACAACTGTTAGTTTTTATTTGGAGTCGACCGTCATAAAGCCTTGACATAATTCAATAAAAATGTGAAACAGCGTTACAAAATTACAGGCATATATTACTATTGTGCATGAAGGTGGTTGACTGCTAACTCGTACATAGCCAAGATAAAGTCAACCTTACCATTTCTTTTCGTGTTGAACAAATAAAAGGCTAGAAAAAAACAGAGGTGGCAACTTACGGAATGAAAACAAGTAACTCGGGATCACCCTCGTTGCTTTCCAAGTATTCCTGTCATGGCAAGACGATCACACAAGGCTTCAGAAGAATTATATTTAGTTCATTTAATATATACGAGGTATATTTATAATTTGCCTAAAGGTTTTTGTCAGCACCAACAGCTGAGAATACAAATTTGGACTCTTTTGGGTAGAAAGGTCATCAAATTTATCAGAGCCGACATATCTAATGTTGGCTCTAAAAGAGTAACTGGTTACCCAAAGATATTAACCACTTCAACCAACAGTTCAAGGTTGCCCCAGAATGTTTAAAGTGCCCTATTGAAGTATCCCACATTGAAATAATGTGAAACTAATGATCACTTGATATACTAGTTGTGGCCTCCACCTATAAGCTTAGACTTTTGGTAGGACTAAAACTTAACATGGTATTAGACCTAGTTTGATCTTGGGACTATGTGGCCCATTTATGTATCCTCTATGTTAATTTGTGGTCCGTATGCATGGCCTATTGTGTTGCCTGACCTGCTGTGAGGGGGAATGTTGAAGCATTCCACATCAAAAGAATGTGAACTTAATGAATACTACTTGAGTATTCCACATATCATCTTAGACTTTTGGGTTGGAGTAAAGTTTAATGCATCCCTTGGAAGCATTCTTATATAACTATGAGTCAAAACACAACCTGTATTATGTGAAGCATAATTATTTATGTTATGAGGTGACAATTTTAAGTATATGCATAATTTGGTACACATTGACAAACATCATCTCCAATGGGTCATTTCTAACAAATCATGTATGTGTATACCTGAAATTTTTATATTTATTGATTTCATGCACAATCTTAGTTACAGAGCACTTTCTAAAATCATAAAGAGAATAATGACAAATTGAAATTTGCAAGTTATAATACCCCGGATGAATCTAGGCGCTGATCCCAAGCTTTAAAAACCGACTTGACACTTCCTGGAGTAGCCTCGTTTAAAGCAGATACCTAAAAGACAAGTAGAAAGAATATAAGATATCCTCAAAAGAGCTATTTATGCAATTCATTTGTGTTCAGAAATATAGTTGTGCAATTATTAAGATAAAATACTACTCTCTAAATAAGAAACAATATACTTTAGTTACATATATCATTCACAAGAACTGCAGCCTGTTACTGCTCTATCTTTTCCAATATAAGCATGTGTGATGAAAAGACAATCATCCACACTGTGCTCTAGTCACATATATCATTCGCAAGTACCTGTTATAATGGAAAATGAGAATTATGCAGACAAGTAGCATATTACACCTTACTTGACAGAACCCTAAAAGAAAAAAAGATGGAAACACCAAGAGACTATCCTTCTACATCTAAAAAAAGTGAAAATTTTATAACCTCGTCAAATGACGCCGGGACCAACAAAGCACCTAAGAGTGAAGGATAGAAACTAACACTTTCATTTTGGTATAGTGGATGGGACTCAAACAGAACACCTTGAGGCTACCTGAATGCCACTACGCCAGAGGCCTGTTGGTCACTAAAGTTTTCAAACAATCCATTGCTGATCTTCTGAGGATTATCAAATAGTTGGGACATAGAAGATGAAAGAAGAGTCCGCTCTTCCCCATAAAATTTATAATCTCACCTCATACAACCATGTAGCCAATCTACTTGCCAAGCCACCACAGCCCAAACTAGTAAAACGACACAACTCAACCATCAGAAGAGATGGAATCCAAATAATTCTCTCCCTCCCAACAATGCCATGTATTGCGAAAACACATCCCAAACAGACAAGTGATTGATTAGCTGCTATCACCTCCTCCATTCACTCCTTTTAACATCAACATAATATTCATAACAACTCATTTTCACAATTCAAGATACAACTAGAAAAATTGTGATCCCAAGCATTCAGTGGCATTAACTACACCATATTATGCAGATAGCTATCGTCGTACCTAACCGCGCGAGTAATTGCAACTAAAGGGTTTTATAGTTCATAGTTCATTTCAATACTCAAATCAGCGTACTGATAAGGAAACCACAACGATTTGGAAGCAGTAGCTACAAATCTACAAAGCATCAAGTGTCAAATCACAATTCAATCCAACAGAACACACAATAATTGGGAAAAAAATACATGAAGAAATTAACCTTAGATATGTCTATGTGCTTATAGAGAGACCAATCAGAAGAACAATCGTGGTCTCCACAATCGTGATCGTGCACGCACGCCATATCTGCAGCAAAAATCTCAGCTCTCAAGCTCTTCTGGATTCTCTCAGACTGAGGAAGAAGAAACCAGAAGCGCTATATTCAGTACATAATTACAAGAATACCCCTATTCATAACCGACATGTCGTTTAAGGTTCGTTGGGTGAGAAAAACGACAAGTCGTTTTGTTGTCGTCGTCTGAATCAGATCTACACCGACGAATGCGATATGTCGCCTCTGTAATATGAGATGCAAAGAACACCTGCGAAGAGGAAGGAGAGAGAGATGGAGGTCATGGAGGCGGAGGGTTCCGGAGCGTCTGGTCCGGGTCGGTACACGCTGAAGCCGGGTCGGTTCAACAGCGAGGACGTACTGTTCTGTGTGGACGTGGACGCGGAATCGCTGGTGGAGATGAAAACTCCGGGCGCGAATGGGCGACCCATAACCCGATTGGACTCCATCAAGCAAGCGATCCTCCTGTTCGTCAACTCCAAGCTCACCATCAATTCCGATCACCGATTCGCTTTTGCGACTCTCGGCAAGACCACTTCTTGGGTACTCTCATTTTCCCCCAAATTTGTCTCTATATTGTGCCTTATTTTATCTGTTTGGTTGCTGAGAAATTGAAGGAGCTACTTGCATTCTAGAAGATATTTTAGTGGATTCATGCTTGTTTGTTTTTGTTCATATTTGGATTTCGCTTTGTTTTTGTTTGAATTTTTGGTGTTGCTACAACTATGGATCATCATTTTTGCTTATCTGAGTATAAGTATCTCAATTCTAGAACCTAATTCTGAGTTTGATTTGGAGATGATCACTTTCCTAAAACACCCATTTTGGTGCTTTTCGTTGTACCTTAAGCTTAGAAGGTAAAGTTTGTTTCTCTATTGAACAATAATGAACCTTTAACTTCTGAGACAGAAACTATGTCAAGCTGTCGGTACTGCATAGGCTGCTTTTTAAGTGGTAGCACATCATTTGCTAAGTTCTTATAGGATTGTTGAGCGGTTCCCGGAATTTCATCTGATGCAGCTGTTCTTTCTTAAGTAAATATGAGCTTTTTGTCGCTTAATCTACATCCTCGTGTAGAAGTTTGTGCATTAACGTTGAAGGTGAAGTTTTTTTTTGTCATATAGATATCGTCTTTACAATGCCGACACCAATAGTTTTCCTTGAACTTAACCATCCTTGGTAGAAAAGCTCCTTATTCTTCCTTTCAATTAGGTTTGATTGAACAAAACCCCTTGAAGAATATCAGTCCCTTGGCTTTATTCCCGTTTCTTGTGCCATATCTGTATTTATTTATTCTAAATGAAAGGAAGAAATTTTGTTGGAAGGACAAACAGATGCACAGAGGATATATTCTTGAAGAGAAAAAACTAAATCACAGCAAATAAATAAGGAGTGAAGAGTGGTTTATTGGTATAAAGCACATCTCTCTCACCCTCCATCAGCAAGGAAGCCTGTTTTTTTGTTTGTGGTTCATGGGATCTAGATGACAGTTGTCTCAAGTTTTCTAACGAGAATTGTTCTCAAACTAGATAGTTGGGGTTGGTTAGAAATGTTCCTTTACCATCTTGCCTTATACAAAGTTATACTCGCTGGGATGTCCGCAATAAGACACTCATATCTTATCCTCATCCCATCTATCGAAATCAGTTTAGATACAATCACTCATTGTACTCGTCATCCTTTTTAAAATCTGTTCACCCTAGGTTGTTTAGTGGGTTGAGGTTGACAAGATATCATGAGGTCTCTTGGAATTCTTGCATTGACTCTATTTTCTAATGGTCTTTGCTGAGAAGAGAAGTAGAATAATTTGATCACTTGTACATAAGATATTGTTGCTGTGCCTTCTGATGAAAAGGATTGATACATTCATAAAACCATAGGTATTGTTCAACTTACACATGAACTTCTCTGCGAGTCTTATACTCTTATCTATTTGAATTAGTCACTTAGGTACGTAGTTCATGGTACCACCACTTTAGTAATGAATTCTGATGCATACGTGACCAGAAAGAGTTGCAATCAAATAAGCCAAGATATATTTATCTTATTACTTTGTGATACATTGAGGACAATTTTTTATTTAGTTATTTATTTTGGATACCAGCTCCGGAAAGATTTCAGTAGTGAAGTCGAAGCTGCAATGTCTGCACTCCGTGGACTCTCTGCCACTTCGTCTTCTGGTCATGCAGATCTCACCCAACTGTTCCGCATAGCAGCTCATGAAGCAAAGAAATCACGCGCACAGAATCGGATCCTCAGGGTGGTAAGTCTCGGCTGTGTTCATCTCTAGGAATGTAGGTGTGACAATATCTATGCTTATACACCTAAACACATATATTACCAAATGTGGGTACTTGTAAAGTAATAAAGCAACCAATACCTGGGTTGAATATCCCATGGAGTGCTAAAACCACATGAAACTATGAAAGGTAAATATTTCCCTTATTGGTTCTCATGTCACCTCCGTTGGGTTTGGTTATTTCAAGTAGCACTTCTGTTTCTTCTAGGTTACTTTATGAAGCTTGTTTTGGAACCTGATGCTATGCTTGTTATATCGTGGTGTTCAGATCCTTTTCTACTGTAGATCATCTATTCGACCGCATCATCAGTGGCCTGTGAACCAGAAACTCTTCACATTTGACGTGATGTACTTACACGACAAGCCTGGACCTGACAACTGCCCCCAGGAGGTTTATGATGCACTTGTCGATGCCCTCGAACACGTTAGTGAATACGAGGGCTACATCTTTGAGAGTGGGCAGGGTTTATTACGTGTTCTCTTTCGTCACATTTGTGTGCTATTATCACATCCTCAGCAGCGTTGCCCACAAGACTACCTTGACATACCCAAATCTCTTACGAAGAAATCGTCTGCAGCTGATTCGGCACATGCTGAAGAAAGTGTAACTGTATCCAGCCAGTGAAAAATAAGTCTACTCAACTCCTGAGCTCATCTTATTAGCTCTTGATCACCTTTTAGTTATTTATATGTTGTGAACCTTTTCTCTTCTGCCTTTGGTGAATTGTGCATTCTATTTTCATGACAATCAGAATTGGCATCTGAACAATGGCATTCACTATTGTACATATTTTGAAGTTTGGGTTGGCAAATGAGATTCACCAAAGTGGTTTTGCTTTGCCACTATTCTGATTTATTAAGCTAAAGTCTAATAGTTCTCCGAAGGGAGAAAGGTCTAATTTAGTCCTTGAACTATTCAAAACGTGCCAACTTAGTCCTTGAGCTATCAGTATCAAGACATTCCGTCAAATCTATGAACGGTATCCGTTAGTTCATGCTTACATGTAATATTTTATTTGACGGTTTCCGTCCATGGATTTGACGGAATGATCTGATTTAACACAGTTTGTGAAAACATTTGGATTAAATTGACTCGATTGATTGTTCATGAACTAAATCTGTACATTTTTAATCGTTTAGAGACTAAATTGGACATATTTCATTTACCAAAGTAGTGAAACTCATTTTTCTACCGTACTTTTTTTTTAACAGCAACGAGATAGCATACTCGAAGTAACAATGTTTCTCACTCCCTTTGGAAGTGTTACCCTAAACTCCACCCCACAAATCTCACCCTATACCGTCGACAAAGAGACTCGAACTTGAGACCTCAGAGAGTATTCAAAGTGTATTAGCCACTTGACCCAACATGTCTTGATTATTAGACTTTACTTAATGTCCAATTGTCCATTAAGGACAACAAATCAAGTAACTAAAATGTATTATTAATTTCAAAATAAAAAATGAGGAGCCCCTAATGGGTGACGCAATGGTCAAGACACACATTTTCACGTAGGAGGTCGTGAGTTTAAATCTCATTGCGTGGAGTGGGGCTTGGATTAAAAAGGAAGAGAGCTACC
>JAYMSZ010000819.1:0-16961 GCA_036897665.1 Pelargonium citronellum
CACCGGTTCATACGCCTGAGCCAGCGAGGGCTGCAGTTGCGAAGCCAGTGAAGCAACCGAAGCCAAAGGCTAAGGACCCGAATAAGAGGGAAATGAGTCTTGAAGAGAAGCACAAATTGGGAATGGGGTTGCAGAGTTTGCCACAGGAGAAAATGGAGCATGTGGTGCAGATTATAAGTAAGAGAAATGGGCATTTGAGGCATGATGGAGATGAGATTGAGCTTGATATTGAGGCAATTGATACTGAGACCCTGTGGGAGCTGGATAGATTTATTACTAATTATAAGAAACTGGTGAGCAAGATCAAGAGGCAAGCTCTAATCAACAACACCAATGTGGGTTCTGGTTCAGGCTCTAGCTCAATGGAGCAAAACGAGGTAGTTTCATTGCTTAATTTTTTGCTTTCCTGTACCTATAACTGCTAGAATTGCTTGCTAATGCTGTTTCATATTATAGGATTTGCAAGAACATCAACACGAGAGAATTGATGTTGAGCCGGATCCGGATGCCAAGAGAGGTGATGCTGGAGATGAAGACGTCGACATTGATGATGACATGCCCATGAATAGTTACGCACCAGTGGAGATTGAGAAAGACGAAGGGCGCGATTCCAGTAGCTCTAGCAGCTCCAGCAGTTCGGGAAGTGACTCGTCTTCATCAAGTGGTATAACCCAATTCTAGTTGTGGCCATTGACTCTGATAAATTTGTTGGAGAAGCTTCTAATTTTGAAGGTCTTGCAGATTCTGATTCAGGAAGTTCCTCTGGAAGCGACTCCGAAGCAGATAATCCTCAATCATAGGATTGATGAAGACAAAGACCAATGTTCTGAATGTTATTGAGTTGGATGATGGGTTGCTGATATTGATTTTGAGGAGGTACCACTAACTTTATTTGATGAATTAACTCTTTTTTGTAGCTGGGATTGGGGATATGAAGTGTATTGAGCACTTGGTGTTTATGTAAATAGGAGGAGCAAGGATATGAAAGATGTTTTGTAGGTCAGTAGCTAGAGATTTGTAGTTAAAAAAAGAGTTGGAGATGAACCATTTTGACATGAGAGGACTAGAAACTGTTTTGTACATTTGAGGAGAAGCAACATGATTTTTCTTTCACATCAAAATCACAACTTTGCTGTTGAATTCTCTTATTGATCCTCCAAGTGAATGATTTGATGAAAAGCACTGAATGATGACAGGAATGTAGCCATTTGGCAACTAGCCAATGATCCTCAAAAATCCCAATTTTGGATGAAGCAGAGTTTTTGAGAATGACCCAAGTTGAAGATTCTCATTGAAAAAGTGTAGAAATTTTGATTTTGGGGTTGGACTGAGGATAATTGAGGCAAATCATGGAGCAATGGTTATTGTGAAGACCAATTAAAACTATAAAGTAACCAATGAGCTGGTTCTCTAAAGTCATTAAAGCAATCAGTTTACCCATACATCTCAAGTACTGAATCCACTTTAAGAAACTACAGGACATAAACAGCCTCCCCAAAACATCCACCAGTTCAATTAATAATGAAAAGACAAGCCAACTAGCCATAAACAACAACCAATTGCATTGAGGAGCTTACCTAACTTTTGGTGTTGATCCTGTTTGTGTAACCTTCCCTTGGCAGTTTCTATGAAAGTTATGTTTTCAAGTTAACAAGTCTTGATCAGAATTATGCAAAGCTCAGATGAAAATGTCACTGTCAGGGGCTGATTTTGGATCCACCCATATAAAGCTTTATGTAACAACAAATTAATGGACCCCTTTTGGTGTGGAGCTAAATACCAAACCAGCTCTTGACATGACTGCAAAACTATTGGGATTTGTCTTTTAATGTATTCAGGTAGATGCTTAATTGTAAGCTGAATCAGCTACTTTGAGACCAGACAGCCTCAAGTGAAGCCTTGACACCTTCCCTTCATTGTTCACACACAAGCAAGAGGATTGATTGATCATGCATATGTTCTTGTTCCTCAAACAGAGAACCTTGTTTTCACATTTATGATTCTTGTATAATCATCTTATAATGTGTGTCAAAACACAAAGAAAAGGTCTTAAAACTTAAGATAATTACAGTTTAGAGTTTGTTTGGTGCCATTAATACAAGCAAAATTTGAAAGAAAGTTGAGGTAGCTTGTTCGGTAAGAGTCAGAATACGAGTTCTTATACGAACCAAATTGATCTTTATATTCGGTTAATTTCATCTTCAAACCACTATCATTTATAGCTGTATTTGAAACTTTAGGAACCATTTCAACATGTTTGGGAACAAATAAAGTATACATTTGAGTGTTGCCAACCAAGCTCTTTACAATTTCAACCATCTCCTTTACAGTGTTTGTTGCCAACCAAGCTCTTTTAGTCCTCTTTGAGGTGCAAATTAGGTCCTTCCATTGCTGTCTTTTCAAGGAACTGCAGCAACTTTCTGACCTATTCTTCTTTCTCCAACTTGGCTCCTTGCATTGTAGGTCCTTTTGAAGTTGGAATTTATTGCTCTTCACATGAGCACAAATAGCTGCATTCTTCAATTTGGGCAGCCAGATTTTCTCACAGCTTTGTCACTTGACTGTTTCTCTTCCACACATTCAAAAACTGCTTGAACCAGACATAATGTGCAACTACGCAGAAACAAATCAACCGAACAATAACACAAAAGAACAATCTTGAAGAAAACTACGATTATTGTTGACCAATAATCAAAATTTATCTAAACGGCCTAGCCATGGACCATGGTCCAAAACGACAGATATCATGGCCATAGGCGATGAGTTTTGACCACATACCTGTTTTGAGTGTCCCAACCAAATTTCAGCTTGTTCCGAGCACGCAACACAATTTCCTCTCTACTGCAACTTGCATCAATATAAAAGAGATGCAATTGTAATTTTACAAAATCTCATGTATTTAGTTCATCATGAATTCATGATTGTAGAATGGTTCCAAGGTAAGACACATACATTATTCTTAGCTTGGATGAACACAAATCAATGATACAATGTGGCACAATATGCACCTTAGCAAACTGTGAACAACAAAATTTGCAGTTACATGTATCAACAAAAGAGCAAAACATGTACACAAAAGTGATGGTATCATCACATTTGAATAGCATCAACAACCTTGAAGATTCACTTAACGAAATGAATCAATTAGCGGGAGTAAACTTAAGAGAAATACTATTGACACAATGGCGTTCATCTGTGGGTGTCTTAAACCCTTCACCTTTAAATACATGACCAAGATGACCCCCACATGTTGCACATGTTATTTCAACCCTCCTGCCATCTCGATCCAGCTGATAGGGCAAGACATTTTCGTGAGTAAATGATATTATACAATCTTAACAGAACAAGGGCATTAAGAAGCTCACTGTGCGATTTATGGCTCCGGGAAGACCCTCGTAGAAAGCTGGCCAACCACAACGCGAATCAAATTTAGTAGAGGACTTGTACAGAGGAGCCCCACATCCAGAGCAGTTGTAGATTCCCTCTTCGTAAAACTTGTTATATTCTCCTGTGCCTGGAAATCTGTATAGCACTGAAATTATGTCAAACTATATAACTATTATGAAGTCAAGATAATATCATCACTTAACTTCCAACTATCATTTCCGATTTGGATTGCTGCAAAAGATGATGTTAAATGGGACCAACACCTGTTGAGGCAAGCGGTTTAAAATGTTTGGATCCCCTCGAGGCTTATTTCGCTCAAGTAGCGTTTGTATCCAAAAAAATAAAATAAAAATAAAAAATGGAATGGCAATGAGAATCAAGAACTCATCATTCCCATTCCAAAGTCATTTTCATGGTAAAAAAGAAGAAATCATAATTCAAATATGAAGGCTGGAAATCTCATTCTTGATTCTCAATCCTGAACAAAAATTCTAACCCAAGCACTACCTCTGTTCATTCCAACACTTGAACAGCCACTTCGCATAAACTCTTAGTAAAAACAGTTTGGAACAAGACTACACAAGCTCTACGAACATACCATAATAGTAATTGGAAAGAAACTAGAAAATGACTAGCAAGCAAATAGGCATCAATTGCAAATAGCTCTCCATTTGCAACAATTCTAGTATCTAGCTTTAGAAAACAATTGTTGAAGAGAACACTTATATTTACTCTGAAGTGTCGAAACCAAACATAACCGAGATACTACTAGTACAGTAGTACTAGCTCTCATATATATGTCCATTTTTTAGTTATCAAAACCAGAATTCTTATTGAAGCCTACAATAACCCGTTGTCAAATATTTCATTAAGTTACTACCCGGAAGAACAATTATGTCACAAAGAACAAGCTACTGATGGATAGATCTTGCTCTAAGGATTCAGATTCCCAAAGCTGAACTAGAGCTACAATTATAGTATTATTGAAGTACATTGTCTACAATATACCCTCATATAGTGTTGCTAAGCAATCTGGCACCAATTTATGCAGAACTGAAAATGAAACTCGCGGGAAACCAGATAATAAACACAATTGAGTAAGCACAAAATGACTGATATACCTAGTTGCTTATCTCCCATATTTTAACTTTAAAACCAGAATTCATCCAAGCTTCTATGATTTTCAAACCAAAACTTCAGTTCAAGGGCCTATAATAAAGTGACAACTTTTCAACTAAATGATGAAAACAAGCTCCCTCCACCTCCTCTTTTTTGAATGCATGACCAAGAAACCAGCTTCAGATAAAAAATAGTTAAAATGCCAGAGAGACACACAAATTGATAAAAAGTATTGCTTTAAGGGTTCAGATTCCCAGAAGCTTCAATAAAACAAGTGTTAACAAAAGTGAAGCATCAAAATTCACAATTTCTGTAGCTCCAATTGTAAGTTGTAACCAATAAGCAACACAAACACCGGAAACAGATAGTAAAAAAGAAATAAAAAGCAGATCTTACTCGGTGCCCTTTTGGCGCAGAATCCAGAACTGCTGGATGGAGAGAAGTGCGCGCCACTCCTCCTCCGATTTCTGGACCTTCCCAGATGCGGACATGGCTACGACACCACCACGCTTGGTCCAGACCAGAGAACCACCAAACCCACTTCCGGGTTTGGACCTGAAATGGGTTGTGCGTGTAGAATTGGGCAGAGGGAAGTGAAAAAGTGGTGCTTTGGTGGGTGTGGAGGTCCTGAGATTGAGAACGTGAAAACCCATTTGGGATTTGGGAGAATTGGAGGCAATACCAATGGGTTCTTGTGCGTCTAGATAACGTGCGTGCCACGAGAGCCTCTAATCCACAAACACTCAGTACTGAGTAGTGATGATCATTATAAATCATCTTGGTTTTTAGCCGTTAAAGTGAAATGGAAATATCTATTTTTTTGTATTAAATTGGTATATAATTTTTTTTTTCTAATTTTACCCTCAAACTGTCCATATAGATTCAATTTGGAACAAATTAACATAAGTTAGGGGATCAAACTTGAGCAACAAAGATAGTTTAAGGATTAAATTTGAACAAACATCAAATTGAATACCAATTTCAAACTTATTAAATAACTGAGGGATCAAAGTAGAATATTTCTCTTTTGCATTGGTTCTCATAAAGTGAATATGAGTTTCGTTTTGTTTTGTTTCTTAGGGAATGAGAAGAGTGTTTAAAATTGCAGAAGCATTGAACAACGAGCGTCCAATCAAGAAGTTGAATGTGAGTTGGAATTAACTTTCTAACTCCATGTAATTGCAATACTCACGTGAAATGTTATTGAAAATAATTGTTCACATTCACTTCTCATTTAAGCTATGCAATCTCACTCTTTCAACATGAATTGGCCACACTAGTGCCTTCTACATTAATGCAAAATTGAAGTACCTACGATAGAATGTCATTGAAAAGAATTGTTTACGTTCACACCTCATCTTCACAATCAACATTAACGTCGCAGCAACACAATCGCATCTTTTCGCCGTAACTTCTATAAATAAACCATCACTTTTTCAATCACTTGGGGTACTCCAATTGCAATCTCAAACCTACAATAGAGTAGACTGGTTTCCCTAAAAAAAAAAAAAACCAATTTTACCACCAACCACCCTATGAAAATCCTAAATTGGTCGGTTGAAAATATAAAAGCACATGCACAATTGACAATCCTAGTACTTTTCGTCGTGAAACTGTCAATGTCGTGTGGACAGAGCAAGTAACCAATAATTGTTGAAAATTGCAAATTTTACAAAGTCAGCAACCAAAAAAATGCTTCCTTTTTCTATTTTCTAATCAATCTCTGGCCCAATCCGCGTATGGGTCAAACATGATGTACGCCCAATAAATTATTGGGCGCCCAATATAATGGAATTATTGGCAATAATTCCATTATATTTCCTTTCATTGTTCGTTGAACCAAATCACAATTCCTTCTCTGCTCTCTCTCTCCCTCTCCGATCTCTGCAAATCTTAGGGTTTTAGGTTTCTGATCCGTCAATGGCTGCTCCTGCGCCTCCTTTTGCGTCTCTCAAGCTCCACTCTCGTGTCCAACACTGCTTCTCTGTTCCGACCCTGCGCCGCCACTGGCAGCCCCTCTTGATCCACCGGAGAGCGGTTTCTCGGAGAGGTCTGAGGTGCTGCCAGGTTGTTTCCGGTGACCGGAGCGCCGGCGATTCGAGGGAGCTGAGCTTGTCCGCTCTCGAGTTGCTCAAGAAATCCTCTGCTGACAGTAAGTTTTGTGATTTTTTTTTTTTTTTTTGGAGAAATTTTGTTGCTTTTGAGATTTGGGGGGCAGTTGGGAGATTTGTGAATTGTGGGTCAATGTTGTTTTTGCGAAATGGTTGGAGTAAAGGTGTTGACTTTGGGTTGGATTGTTTGTCAAGAAATTATGGTTTGGAATTGGACTTGAAGATTTGAAATCAATCTAATTTACATGACATGTTTTATGTGAGTTCTAGATATGATTTGGGTAAATACATTTGTCAGCTTGGATAGATTGATGGTTGCTGTTTCTTTCAGAATTGGTGTTTGATTTCTATGTATTAGTTGTATAGATCCCGGACTCGGTTGTTAGTAGCCTTCCCGATTTTAGGCACAATTCTCTTTATGCAAGCATAGGAAAATAAGTTTACTCTGTGAAGAAACGAAAGATACTTCATAGTTTTAATAATTCCAAAGAATTGGGACTTGGGAGAGTATTCTTTTCAATACAGTGAACTCAAAAATTATGTGCTTTCTAGTTATTAATTTACTTGTATAGAGTTCTTAGGATAACGGGTGTTATTGACTGCTAATTGTTAAAATTTCGATATCTTAATCAGGATATACAAAGGAAAGGAGCAGCATTGTGGTCATTGGACTTAACGTGCATACCGCACCAGTTGAGTTACGGGAGAAGCTTGCTATTCAAGAAGCACAGTGGTCTCAAGCTATTTCCGAGCTCTGTGGATTGAACCATATAGAAGAGGCCGCTGTTCTTTGTACGTGTAACCGAATGGAAATTTATGTTGTGGCTTTGTCTCAACATCGTGGGGTTAAAGAAGTGACAGAATGGATGTCAAAGGTATTTACCTGCATCATGTTCTGTTGTTTATATTAAGAAGAGAGAAAATAATTTAGTAGTTAACTGCGCGCACCAAAGACTGCTCTTCATAACCATGATTATTCACTTTTTCATTATAAGTGAACAACCATGATGTCTCCTAATGTGATATTAGTGTGTACCAATAGAATTAACTATTGCCAATAGAATTTTCGTACTTGTTCAGAGGGATGTTTTGGTTGGACATAACTGCATATAATGAGAAATCTGGAGGTAACCAACTAAAAGTAAATATTTTGTCCTTGACAGACAAGTGGAGTCCCTGTTTCAGAGCTCTGCCAGCACCGGTTTTTGCTGTATAACAAAGACGCCACGGAGCATCTCTTTGACGTAGCTGCGGGACTTGACTCCCTTGTTCTTGGAGAAGGTCAAATCCTTGCTCAGGTAAAACATGTAGTGAAAGTCGGACAAGGAGTTGCTGGATTTGATAGGAAGATAAGTGGGCTGTTCAAACACGCCATCACAGTTGGGAAGCGGGTTAGAACTGAAACCAACATTTCCAAAGGGTCAGTTTCTGTCAGTTCTGCTGCTGTGGAACTCGCCCAAATGAAGCTTCCCGAGTCTTCTTATTCTTCCGCCAGAGTATTGGTAATTGGAGCCGGGAAGATGGGGAAGCTCTTGATCAAACATTTGGTTGCAAAAGGGTGCACAAAAATGGTGGTTGTGAATAGAACTGAGGAGGTGGTTACTTCCATCAGTAAGGAACTCAAGGATGTTGAAATTACATACAAGCCACTGTCGGAAATGCAAAGATGCGCTGCTGAAGCTGATTTGGTCTTTACGTGCACTGCATCAGAAACCCCATTTTTCTTGAAAGAGCACGTGCAGGCCCTTCCTCCTGTGGGTACCGACTTTGGAAAGCGCCTTTTCGTCGATATATCTGTTCCTAGGAACGTGGGTTCGTGCGTGTCAGATCTTGACAACGCTGTTGTATACAACGTGGATGATCTCAAGGAAGTTGTTGCAGCTAACAAGGAGGATCGCCAGCGGAAAGCCATGGAAGCTCAGGCGATTATCTCAGAGGAACTGGACAAATTTGAAGCGTGGAAAGACTCGCTCGAAACTGTTCCCACAATCAAGAAGTTTAGAGCTTATGCTGAGAGGATTAGGGCTGCTGAGATGGACAAGTGCCTGTCGAAGATGAGCAAAGATATTTCAAAGAAAGAAAAGAGCGCCGTATATGATCTTAGCATGGGAATAGTGAACAAGCTCCTTCGCGGTCCAATGGAGCACCTAAGATGTGATGGAAGTGACGGCCGTTGTCTAAATGAGGTACTCGACAACATGAATGCTCTTAACCGAATGTTTGAACTTGACACAGAAATATCGATGTTGGAAGAGAAGGTCCGAGCCAAGGTGGGGAAAACCCAGAAGTCAAACTGAAACCAGCTTCTCACATTATTGGTTCTGTTCAGATTGAACATTGATTCATGCTAGAGGCCTTCCTACGAATTGACCGGTAATGCCTCTGCGTAGGATCTGTATAGCGGGCTATAGATATTCGGCATCATGGAACACGAGATGAGTCACAAGTTTTGAGATGAGCTGTGTCTTCATTTTTCAATACTTGATCAAAATTGATTCTTTTGCATTCTGACATAGTGATTTTTTCAGGCTTAGTGATTGTTAGTCACTTGCATTTTTATTTTTGCATAAGTTTGGTTCTGATTATTGTATCCTCAGGAAAAAATGCATCACCTGTAACTGATACCATTTTTTTAAAAAATGATAGTAGAAGATAGTTGATAACTTGATATACCTTCTGCTTAGTGTTCTTGAGCTTCATAATTATGTAAATATTTTGTTTGCATTGTATGCAGAGAATTGCATTTTTGCATACTAATCAGTCACTTGGTGTTGGGAAGAAAAAAAAATGGAAATATAGGATTGGGAAGGTTTTTGACACAAATTTGACACGTTATCAGCTGCGTTCAGATATCAAACACTAATACACACGTTTAATAATCGTGTTGGCTTCCGGTTCTAATCCCTTGGGAATATGTATTTGGTTTCTTATCACAAAAAAAGGATAACAGTGTTGTTGTGTCGTGAAGAATTAATGAGCAATTAACTAATGGTATTAATATTATTTTAACATTAATCATGTTATCGTATCATGCGTGTTTTACATGTTAAGATTATTAACCGAAATTTTCAACTCAAACACAATACAATTAAAAATATGTCAGTAGCCATCTCGTCCAATCACAGAGCGCCACCTACTCCAGATGGTAACGACATGGCAACTGACTGGATGGTCTCAAAGGGGACAAAACTGTCATATGATACGTAAACGAGGGGCAAATTCGGAACAATAAATAAATAAGTGTCACACGTGTGCCAGCTCTCCTTCCTACCAGAGATTCACCATTTCGCACGCTCACATTCTTCGTCTCTCTCGCTCGCTCGCATCAACTATCTATCGGTAACACAATCGTTTTTTTTCCTTCTCCACCATTTTCTTCGCGATCTGAAATCGGTTTTCTGTTCAATCCTTTGATTTGAAGGTCTCTGTATGTTCAATTTCTAATGTTATATTTTCCGTTTGTTTCTCGAGAAACCGAAGGAAAGAGCTATGGATAATTCTGGATTCTGTTTTCTCTCCTTTTTTTTTTCGGAATTTAGGAAAGTGCGTATAATTTAGTTGTGTAGGAGTAGTAGTATATGTGATTTGAGATTTGAAGAAAAATTTGGAGTGTGTGTTGTGTTTCTCTTATTCGGACTGTTCGGTAGCTGAGAAAACGAAGGAAAATTGTGCAATGATATGATTTTGGAAACTGTTAAGTAGGGTTGTTTGCTGTAGTAGAGCCTTTAGTGGGCTCTGGAACATATTGTATAAATTTCAGTACCTCAATTATTAACTTCCCTTACAGAAAAGTTTGATTTTTTTTTCCAGCCAAATTGCATACTTGGTTTGGTGTTTGAATTTCCATGAGCATGTGTTTAATAAGTGTTGCAATTGGAATTGGATTCGTTTAATTGTATGGTGTTTGTTGATTATTTGACTTCTTTTCTTATCATTGACTTGATTTTTGGTTCAGGTAAAGGATCTAGTTGTTGCATAGACTGCCAGCGTCACTGAAGGTAATCCTATTTTCCCAACTAAAGCCTTAACCTTTGAATGTAGATCATGATGATTTAACGTACTATATTTCAAAAAATGTATGGTAGTTGGCATGCCTATATCTGGTAAACTAAGTGGTGTGCCGAAGTATGATTTTTGTAATCTCGTATTGGGCTACGGTGGCTTCTAGAGTCCTAGATATTCGTGAACTGGGTTTGGTTTGGCGAGGCTGGGGTATTTCTATATATTGTCTTTGAAATAGGCTTGGACCCTTCTCACAAACGAAAAATGGTAATGGTAGAAAATGATTCCTAAGTAGAAGCAGGTGAAAACTATAAATCATTGATTCCTATTGAGCCAGGTTTGGCAACTTATGTTAGATGACAATAATGTCTAAATTTTTTGAAGTTTGTAATTAAGATTGCATAATGTTTATAGCAACTCAGTAATACAATTCTGCCTGAGATTGTTACTAGTTCCACAATATAATGTACCTGTTTTTTCCAGACAGAGCAGTTGCCTGAGATTTGTGTGGTTGAATGAATTGAACCTATGATTGTGATCAGTTTTGAAAAAATGATTCCAATACGCTTCATCTATACCAATGAATATTTTCTTGACATAACTGATTTCTTTTATATATATTTATATCGCTTTTAGCTAATTCATTTTCAAATACAAAGCTTTTCCTTGGAAGTGCACATGGTTCATTTATGTATGCAGCTTTACTCCCACATAGTGGAGAGGCTGGTTCCCTGGTTTAAATTTGTAACCTTTATGTCATGAGAGAACGCTATGACAAGACTCGCCCTCTAGGCCATTTATGCATGGAAAATGACATCTTTATGAGATATTTGGTTACTACTGAGGATAGATATCTAATATTATAGTAGATCAAGTGAATCCCCATGTTCATGTGTGTGGAAAGGAAACAAGGGAAAATTATGTGATAAAAATAATTGAATTCATATATATATGTATCTTCTACACGAAAGGGTATAGAATCTCTAGTATTTCTAATAATTGCTGTCTAGTCAGAGAATTTGATTGGAACCGTTCTACAATGGCTGTTTGGCTACAAATATGGTTATCCTGGGGGAGGGAAGGTATATGTAGGGAAATGGAAAAACAAGAGAAAAGATAAGTGTTAGACAGGTAGTGTCTAGTGTCTACCGTACCATATTCTTACTACCTATTGGTTTAGATCTTAGAAAGTAAACGACATTGGGGCATACACTGAGGGCAGGAAAGAATTGGTGCTCTTATTACTTTTGATGGACCAGAAGAAACCATCCTGTCAGAGTTCTTTCCCTATATTCTCTTTCCAACCAATTATTGGATCATCTTTTGCCGATGATTTGTAATAGAAAAGAAACTATTTCTTAGGGTTTTTCATCAGTGTCCCTTCTTTAGTTTGCTGAAACTTAATGAGAACATGTAGGAATATGTTTTCAAGCCTGTTTTGCCATTACTGAATTTTAAAAATGAGGTTAAGTATCAGAAGCTAGAGAGCAGAGACTTTCTATCCATTTTAATATCAATATTTTTTATTGGCAATTTACCTTTGTAATTTCCCTGCAGGAATTTGTCACTTGACTGGGATATGGAGTTGAATAGTATCAAAGATGCATTTGATCGAGTGGCTAAGAAACAAAAGTTATCATCATCAAAATCCCAGGAAATAGTTGACCAAGTTGGCCGAGAAATTGAACAGACATTGGTGAAGATCCAGTCCATTCATGATCCCATCTCACCTGCCGAGCAGAAAGTCATCCTCTTGGAGCTTAAAAGTAAGCTCAGCGCCATTGCCCCCCACAATCAGTTGGAAGGTTCTCAGAAGGAACTACATATAAACCTTAGCAAGTACTCAAAACAGCTTGAAAAAACCTTCAATCCTGACATATCCAAGGCATACAGAAATGTTGAATTTGACTTCCACACGGTGAATCAGATCATTGCAAGCCACTTCTACAGGGAAGGGTTTTTTGATCTTGGAGACTGCTTACTAAACGAGGCTGGAGAGCCAGAGGCAGCAGAAATGAAATCACAGTTCTTACAAATGTATCAAATCCTCGAGGCTATGAAGGTTAAAAACCTTGAACCTGCTCTCAGTTGGGTCTCGAGCAACAGTGAAAAGCTCAAGCAGAATGGTTCAAATCTTGAAATGAATCTTCATCGACTGCAGTTTGTGGAAATTCTACAGAAAGGAAACCGAGATGACGCACTCCAATATGCCAGAACTTACGTTGCTCCTTTCGCTCAGCTTCACATGGGCGAGATCCAGAAACTTATGGGTTGCCTCTTGTGGGCAGCAAGGCTCGAATGCTCTCCTTATTCCGATTTGTTGGCTCCATCTCATTGGCAAAAGTTAACCGAGGAGCTCACACGGCAGTTTTGCAGTCTCTTAGGGCAGTCCTACGAGAGCCCATTGAGTGTGGCTGTGGCAGCAGGTGTCGAAGGACTCCCAACCCTCTTGAAGCTGGCAAATGTAATGGCAGCTTAAAAGCAGGAGTGGCAGACAATGAAACAACTACCGGTGCCACTAGATTTGGGAAGGGAATTTCAGTTCCATTCGATATTTGTTTGTCCTGTGAGTAGGGATCAAGGCAGCGATGAGAATCCGCCAATGCTGATGCCTTGTGGTCACGTTCTCTGCAAGCAATCAATCATGAAGCTGTCTAAAAGCAGTACGCGAACATTTAAGTGTCCATATTGCCCGGCTGAGGCTTCAGTAGCCCAATGCAGGCAGCTATATTTCTGAAGTTATATTAGTTTCTCTTCCCCTCTGTATCTCTCTCTCTCTCTTGGGGACTGAAAGCAAATCATGTTATGGAAATTGTGTGGTGGTATTTAATGCTGGTGATATTATGGGTACATTGCATTTCAGGGTTTCTAGTTTGTATATAGAAAAATTCTTTCCAAATTCATGTTTAAATCATTAGAAGTTTCAAGCAGCTGCACAAAACATATTCCAACATGTTTATATATTATTGCACAATGGTGCAATTTCATGCTCATGCTTCGGCTTTTAAGGAAGATACATTACAACTATCTGCCAATTTGCTGGTAAGGCTTGATTGTATATTTTGCTTCTGGACTGGTAGAGCTAACAATTCGAGTTTCGGTTCAGATTCTATCTGTAAAGACTTTACTCGAACCCGACCCTAACTTGTTATTTTATTACAATTTTCAAGTTACTCTTGTTATTTCTTCATATATTATTTAGTAATTATGTTTGCCCAAGACTTAAGAGAGTTGGTGTTTGTGATAGGGAATGAGCTGTGTGAGAAGAGTGTGGAACTTCTTAGAGAATATTGTTATGAAATTGATGAGAAAAAGAGAAGAAGCACAACAAAATAGTATAGAAGACACAGAATTGGGGAGAAACTAGAATCTTATTCATTCATCATTTTGGTACAATAGTTGTCCCGTATTAACATTGTAGTAAATATTTGTTCTACAAGTAAAGTATCAGAGATTGTTTGTGCTAGTGGACATCCATTATTAAATATTCATAACACTCTCCTTGGATGTTCAAGTCATCTGCAATTTTGTATCACACATTATTGCATCCAATAGTAACATTCAAGTAAAGTGGAGCTTCCAACAATCAAAATCAGCCATCTTCATAAACAGCCCAGCCAAGAACCTAACCAAAAATTGATCCCTCAAAAACTTGATAATTGTCCCATTACTCTGTTGTATGAAACCAACCATATAAGATGTGGCCATGAGCTTAAAGCTTCTCCATCTCCTCTCTTTAGCAAATTTGCTCAAGCCCTTCTCAATCCTCTTAAACTCCTCCTCTTCCTTATCTGTTATTGGCTGGTTCAACAAAGCTTGACCAAGACACCTAGCCAAAACAACCCCATCTTCCAAAGCTGAGCACCCACCTTGGCCCAAGTCTGGTGTCATGGCATGGAGTGCATCACCAGCTACACAAGCATTGCCTTTGCTGATACTTCCCCACAGTAGCTCCCATGGATGTTTGTATTTCAGTGGGGCTGCTACAAATTTTTCAACCTTGCTCTTCTCTATAACACCTCTCAATTGGTCAGGTAGCTTCTCAAGATTGCTCAATGCAAATAGCTTCATTTTGGCTGGATTGTCCTTTAGCTCTTTGTCTGCAGTTACATAAATGGTACATGAGTAATTGTTAGAGGTGGCAGTTCGTGCATGTGTATTGTGTTTGTGTCGTGCTGATAGGGGTTAACATACAACTATAACCCCTAAGTGTGTACGTTGAACATGTTGTATATCTCACAACACGTTAAGGTACTCAGGTGTCCGTGTTTTTGGATACAACATGACACGATCATGCATGATAACGAAGTTAGTGAGACCAAACGTACTTATTTCGTGTCGTGTTTGTGTAGTGTCAATTGAATAATGAATCATTGTGGCCTTCTCCACATTGGTTTGAGTCTATCATTGCCTTGGTATGTTTGATCCCAAGTGACAAACCAATAGACAGATTTGTCATTACAAGGGATCAAACCAAATCGAACATCATTCCCATAGTAAAGCAAGAACTTGGCCTCAAACCCATGACTGCACTCGAATTCTTGGAAACCCCGAATGGCGAGCCTTCCGGTGAGAGATGGTTTCTTGAAACCCAGCCATTTTGCCACCACAGACTTCACTCCATCACACCCAACCAACACCTACAATTTGATCACATTTAGGCAAGTTTGTTGATTATACAAGACTAAAAGCTATAAACAAGTTTTAAGTTTTCACCTTAGTTTTGAGGTTGGATCCGTCCCGAAGATGCAGGAGTTTATGGTAGCCTTGTTCCTCCACAGAAACCACTTTGGATGAGTACTTGATGGTGCCTCTTGGAAGCTCATTTTCAAGGGTTTCAAGCAACAACTTCCTTTCCACGCAGCGAGCTTCGTGTTCTCCACTGGACAGAACTGAATCAAATTATGACAACATACTAAGTAGCAGTTTCCAAGGTTGTTATATATAGATGACTTACAATCTCCCTTTTGTCATGAATGATATGTCTGAAGTGGGAAGACCAGTAACTGTTGAGGCTGCAATGGTCCTGCAATCAAATCATTTTGTGCATGTGTTTTACATGTCCATTATTTGCATACATTTATCTGTAGACTTGGCGATGCAAATAATAGACAATATTGGACTTGCAAACAATTATCAGTGTAACTACCAAATAGCACATGAACCAGATGTTTCCCAATTGCATATTCTAGTACAACTCTAAAAACTAAAACTCATCAATATATGGACAAGCTAGGTTCTTGACATTTGACAGTGTCTTGAGTGTAATAGTCTATAAAATCTAACACTCTTCGATATCATATTCTTGAATCATTCTCATTGGTTTATTTGAAGTTCTGAACTCAATCAGTGATGAAATTATGAACCTAATTTATTTATTTTTTTATAAAAAAAAACAACATTATATGGACAAGGTGTCAAGGTCACTGACATTTGACTGTCTTGAGTGTAATAGCCTACATAATCTAAAAGGCTCTTACATGAACACAATCAAAAAGCCTTTTAAATCGACACTCTTTTCATTTGTAGGTATTTTTCTTTCGCACGTGGGCCAGTGCAAACATGTTTATCCGCAGTGGGCCGGAAACCACAGGTCACCCTCAGAACAAGTTCAGGATCAAAACCTCATTTGATACCAGGTCAAACTTTACTCTAACCCAAAAGTTTAAGCCGATAGTTAAAGGGGTCAAATATAGTATATCAAGTGGCGACTGGTTTCACGTTATTTCAATTTTCAATGTACAATTTCTTAACAAAAAACATTAAGACTAAACTTGCAAAAGCTGTGAGAGAAAGAGGTTAAGGTAGTAGAAGATACCCAAGAAGCTGCACATGCTTCTGGCGAAGAGTCTCTCCTATGCCAATTACATCCAAAGCCTTCCAAGCATTTGTGTATAGAGTCAATGGAAAACCTGTGTTCCTCAAGCTATCCGATGATTCCAAAACTATGCTTCGAATTCCCAATCTGCAAAACTTCATTTGTTAGCAAAATCACATCAAACACGAAACAAGCATGGAATTGATTAAGAGGAGTGTCTTTGGGTTGTACCTGTGAAGTCCCAAGGCTGTGGCAAGGCCTGCAATACCAGCTCCCACAATCACAATGTCCTCAACCACTTCCATGCCAATTCCTGGTCTTCCTCTTTTTCTCCTTTCAGTTTCAGAGAAGAAATAAGAGTGTAAAGGCTATTTAAGAAATGGACCTACACACATGTTTTTGTTTAGGGGTAATTACTAATGGATACCCTGTACTTTATATATTTTTCAACTAGATATCATAAGGTTTTTTGGTGAACTTTGAGCTCCCTGAACTTTTCAAAATGTTGCACCGTCACTAACTCC